>CM061141.1:313289808-313311808 GCA_030789695.1 Scilla litardierei | reverse complement strand
GCAATATGCGTAAAATATATCGTTTTTAATTTCCACACATTGCTTTCATTCTCTCGGTATCTCTTAATTTCCTTCTTTACTTGGATGCTTCTACATGCCAACAGATCACTTTCACCTTTTCAAAGAATCTGCATACTAAACCTTGACGGCCCCTCCAGATATGCAAGTTACAACAGTATTATGATGCGGACTAGGGTTTGTAGAAGAGGTTTGGGGATTTTTATTGGAATTTGGGGAATAGGGTTACAAGATAAATAGCCAATTTTTGGAGAGTTGGCCCCTCTCCTAGCTTTTGCTAAGGGAAAAGCCTAAACTCTCTTCTAGATCTCCTCGGAGAACTCTAGGAAATGTCAAATGACGGCTCACAAATTCGATACCCTAACTCTAGCCCACGCCCTCACTTATATAATGATGAGGCGTGGTGCGTACAGCAATTAAGACCCACTAATGGTGCCTAAAGTAATTTTATCCCCAAACCTTCGGTACGCCCAGCAATTACTCCTTAGTCTTCTTGCGCCTCCTCTCGTAGGTGATAAGCGTATCACTACTCCCCCCCAGGAGTTTCACCTTGTCCTCAAGGTGGAAATCTGGGTACTGCTCCAAGATGTGATCATATAACTCCCATGTGGCCTCGAACTCCGGTAATCCCGACCAACGAATAAGGACTTCCCGTGCTCCCGATGCTCCCGTACGAATGCCTGTGACCTCCTCGGGTGCAAGAAGTACCTCCATGTCAACTGTGAGAGTCGGGGGTAAAGTAGACGTTGCCTCATGATCTCCAATAGCGCGGCGCAACTGTGAGACGTGGAAAACCGGGTGAATGCGGGTAGTAGGAGGCAGCTTCAGTCGATACGCCACCTTGCCGATCCTGGCCTCAATCTCATACGGCCCATAGTACCTTGCCGCTAGCTTCTCGTTGCGCCGGTGAGCCATAGAACGCTGTCGGTATGGTCGAAGCTTCAGATAGACGCGTTCCCCTACATCAAACTCCACCTCCCTGCGATGTGCATCTGCCTTCTTCTTCATGATCTGCTGCGCGCGCAGTAGGTGACGCTTCAACTCTTCCAGGACTCGATCTCGATCCTCTAGCTGCTGCTCCAATCCTGACACCGGGGTGGATCCCCTACTGTAATGCACTAAATGGGGCGGATCCCTGCCATAGACGATCTGAAACGGTGTCATCCTCGCCGCTGAGTGGTACGAGGTGTTGTACCAATACTCAGCCCACATCAACCACCCGGCCCACTTCCTAGGAATCTCTGACGCAAAGCACCGCAGGTACGTCTCTACACTGCGGTTGAGGACCTCCGTCTGGCCGTCCGTCTGGGGGTGGTATGCCGTGCTCCGTCGAAGTGCTGTACCCTGCAGACGGAACATCTCCTTCCAAAAAGTGCTCAGAAAGACTTTATCTCTGTCGGACACAATAGAGCGGGGGTACCCATGCAGCCTGACCACCTCCTTCAGAAAAGCTACTGCTACCGATGCTGCTGTAAATGGGTGGCGGAGTGGAATGAAATGACCGTATTTGCTGAGGCGGTCAACCACAACAAATATAGTAGTATAGCCCTCGGATCGTGGCAGTCCCTCCACGAAATCCATCGAGATGTCCTCCCATATCCTCTCTGGTAACTCCAAGGGCTGTAGAAGACCGGCTGGAGATGTCGCCTGATACTTGTGGCGCTGACATATATCGCACTCCGCGACCAGCCTCGCAATGTCCTTCCTCATGCCCGGCCAGTAAAGCTCCCGGGCCATCCTCTGATACGTCTGGTAACCTCCCGAGTGCCCACCTACGGCGCTGCTGTGGAACTCATGGAAGAGTGCCGGAATGTGACCCGAAGTCCGAGGAATCACTAGCCGCCTCCGGTACAGGAGCAGTCCCCCCTCCAATGTGTACCCCGGAAAGTCTGTAGACCCCCCAACAATCGCCTCCCGGATTCGCCGCAGCTCCTCATCTGCCTCAATCTCTGCTAGCAGGGTGTCGCTCCTCAACATCAACGGAATAGACAAAGCCACCACCTGCACCCCCTCATCTCGTCGGGAGAGCGCATCTGCCGCCTTGTTGTCCGAGCCGGGTTTGTAATGGATCTCAAATTTGTACCCGCTCAACTTGGACAACCATCTCTGGTGCTCCTCTGCCACCATGCGCTGCTCCAAGAGGTACTTTAGACTCCGCTGGTCTGTCCGTACCACAAACTCCCTCCCCAGTAAGTAGGGTCTCCACTTCTGAACCGACAGCACAATTGCCATCAACTCTCGCTCGTAGACTGACTTCAGCCGGGCTCTGGTGGATAAGACCTGGCTGAAGTAAGCGACCGGCCTCTGCTCCTGCATCAGTACGGCCCCCAAACCGAACCCCGAAGCATCTGACTCCACGATGAATTTCTTCTCAAAATCTGGGAGCGCCAGCACCGGTACCGTCGTCATCGCCTCCTTGAGGGCCTGGAACGCCCTCGTCGCCTCCTCTCCCCAGCAAAAATTATCCTTCTTCAGCTGCTCCGTTAGGGGCCACGCCAATGTGCCGTACCCCTTCACGAACCGCCTGTAATACCCTGTAAGCCCCAGAAACCCCCTCAAGGCCCGTAGTGTCCTAGGCTGGGGCCAATCCAACATGGCCGAAATCTTCGATCGATCGGCGGCCACTCCCTCCGCCGACACAATGTGCCCCAGGTACTCCACCTGCGCCTGTCCGAATAGACACTTCTTCCGGTTGGCCTGCAGCTGATGGCCCTCCAACTCCCGCATCACTATCTCCAGATGGCCCAAATGATCCTGTAGTGATGCGCTGTAGACCAGGATATCATCAAAAAAGACCAAAACGAACCTCCGTAAATAAGGTCGGAAGACCTTGTTCATCAGGGACTGGAAGGTCGCAGGGGCGTTCGTCAGCCCAAAGGGCATGACGAGGAACTCGTAGTGGCCTTCGTGAGTTCTGAAGGCGGTCTTCTGCACATCTTCCTGCCTCATGCGAATCTGGTGGTACCCCGACTTCAGGTCGATCTTCGAGAACACCACCGCTCCGTGCAACTCGTCCAATAGTTCGTCGATCACCGGAATGGGAAACTTGTCGGGGACAGTCTCCTTGTTGAGAGCCCGGTAATCGACACAAAATCTCCAACTGCCGTCCTTTTTCTTAACCAGAAGCACTGGGCTAGAGAAAGGACTAGCACTAGGGCGGATGACACCTGCTTGTAACATCTCCTGCACCAACTTCTCAATTTCATCCTTCTGTACCTGGGGGTATCGGTACGGTCGCACACTGATAGGTGACACCCCCTCCTTTAGCACAATCGCGTGCTCATGGTCTCTCGGCGGCGGAAGACCGCTAGGTGGCTGAAACACTCCCTCAAACCCCTGCAGTAGCTGCTCCACCTCCGGCGGTACTACTGTCGCCCCGATGGCCTCGTCCGACGCCAACCCCTGGAGCTCAATCAAGAACCCCCCTCCCTCGGCCTGGAGTGTCTTCGCCATGGTCTTGTAGGACACCGACGAACAACACAAACTCGGGTCACCCAACAGCACCACCTTCCGGCCGTCTACCTGGAACTCCATCCGTAGTAGCCTCCAATTGAACTTCGTCTCTCCCAGCGACTGCAGCCATTGCATCCCCAAAATCAAGTCGACGTTGCCCAAGGTCAAGGGCAGGAAGTCTCCCGTGATCACCACCCCCTGTATGGACACCATCAAGTCCCGGCAGATACCTCTACTCTGCTCGACCACCCCGGTCCCGAGCATGACCCCAAAGCCCTCTGTCTCCGTGACTGGTAACCCTTGACTCTCAATCACCCTGGGGGATACGAAATTGTGGGTAGCCCCACTATCTATCAAGATCACCACGTCCAGGTCTCGGACTCTACCAGCCAGCTTCATGGTGTGCACCCGCGTAAACCCCGCGATGGAGCTAAGCGAGACCTCGGCCGCCTCCAGTAGTAGAGGCGTGCCCTCCTCATCGGCCCCTGCCGCCTCCTCTTCTGCCTGCTCCCCCTCCAAGTCCTCCGCATATACCTCGTATACCTGCAGGGCCTGGTTGCGACACCGATGCCCAGGGGTAAACTTCTCGTCGCACTTGAAGCATAACCCCTTTGCCCTCCGGTCTCGCATCTCCGCGTCCGTCATCCTCTTGTAAGGCCCGCCCGGCCTCACATCCCCTGGTCTCCCTCCGGCCGCTGGGGCCCCTCCTGCAGCGCCTGTCTGTCCTCCTGGGCCCGCCTGTGGGCGTGGAAACTGCCCCCCAAACGCCCCCCTAGCACGGCGTTCGTCGGCCAACCGGTCCTCTACCGTCAGGGCCAGCTCCATCTGCTCCTCCAGTCCACGTGGTCTGAGAGTGCGAAGCTCAGACCTGATGGTGGGCTTCAGACCGTCCATAAAGAATCCTTCCAGGGATTCTGCAGGCATCCCTCGCACGCGGCTAGTGAGCTCCTCGTACTGCTTGATGTAGTCACGCACGGTCCCCATCTGCCTCAAGGCATGCAGCTGCTCATAAGCTCCCCCCGCCTGAGAGCCTCTGAAACGGTGTAGTAGTGCCTCCTTGAACCCGTCCCATGTCCTCAGAGGTCTCTGCTGCTCCTTCCACCTCCACCAATTTAGAGCCTCCCCCTCCAGACAGAGGGCAACCGCTCTCAACCTCTCCTCCTCAGTCAGCCTGGCCAGCTCAAAGTACCTCTCCGCCTTGTAGATCCACCCAATGGCGTCACTACCCTCGAACACCGGCATCTGGAGCTTCCGTATGCGATCATCCGCCCGTGGATCTCTCCCGTCGACACGATCCACGCGCTGCAGGCGACGGTGGTCCCCAAATCGGTCCCCAAATCGGTCCCCTTCCGGCTCCCACCTCCTATCCTCCCTCCAGTGCCGTTCATCCTCCTCCTCATACTCCTCCTCGTAGTGATGGATGGGATCCTCGTACTCCAGATCCTGATCTTCAGCCCCCCATCTTCCTTCCGTAGCCCAGTCATCGTCCTCGAAGTACTCCGGATCTTGCGCACCCCGCGCGCGCCTCTCACGGGTCCCGTGCCCCCCCCGACGCTGCCTGGGGGGGTCGCCCGCCTCCGGCGAACCCCCTGGGGGGTCGCCCGCCTCCTGCGGCCCCCTGGGGGGGTCGCCTGCCTCCGACGGCCCCTCCAGGGGGTCGCAGCTCCTCTGCGGCCCCCTGGGGGGGTCGCCCGCCTCCGGCGGCCCCGCCTGGGGCTCGCCTGCCCTCGGCGGCCCCCAGGCGGGGTCGCCCTGCTCCCGCGACCCCCCTGCGGGGTCGCCGCTCCTCGGCGGCCCCTTGGGGGGCTCGCCCGCCTCCGGCGAGGCCCCTGGGGGGTCGCCGGCTGTCGGCAACCCCCAGGGGGTTCGCCGCCTGCCTCCGTCGCTGCCGATGAGTCGTTGGTTCTTCTTCGGAGCTCTCTCCTAGGGTTTCGGAGAGATCCTCTTGCCAGTCGTCGTCGTTGAGATCCAGATCTAGATCTACTCCTTCTACGATGACGCCTTCCTGGTTCGGAATCATCGACGCCTTTCCTTTTGCCCTCAGATCTGATTGATGATTCAGATCTGAGGTGCCTCCTTCCTTTGAGCGCGAGATCTGTGGCGCGGTGATGTTTTGAGCCATGAAGTTGACGAGCATCTCCTTCATTTGCTCCATACTTCCCTTGAGATCCGATTTGACGGCGTCGATCTTTTCGATGAGATCCGCCGTGTCTTTCTTCCTTTCGACGATTTCCGCATCTAGCCGCTCCTCCATAGATTTTGTCGTGGATGATCTCGTCGTTGCCATTGGATCAGTGCTCTGATACCAAATTGATGCGGACTAGGGTTTGTAGAAGAGGTTTGGGGATTTTTATTGGAATTTGGGGAATAGGGTTACAAGATAAATAGCCAATTTTTGGAGAGTTGGCCCCTCTCCTAGCTTTTGCTAAGGGAAAAGCCTAAACTCTCTTCTAGATCTCCTCGGAGAACTCTAGGAAATGTCAAATGACGGCTCACAAATTCGATACCCTAACCCTAGCCCACGCCCTCACTTATATAATGATGAGGCGTGGTGCGTACAGCAATTAAGACCCACTAATGGTGCCTAAAGTAATTTTATCCCCAAACCTTCGGTACGCCCAGCAATTACTCCTTAGTCTTCTTGCGCCTCCTCTCGTAGGTGATAAGCGTATCATATTAGAGGCTAACAAACTCACTCATAACTCTCCAAAACAACATACAACTTAGCTCATAACGACAAGGATGGATTTGCCATTTTGAGAACAAAAATAAAATAGACACACACACAAACCCCCCCCCCCAACCCCCCCCCCCCCCCCCCCACAAAAAAAAAACAGTAAAGAAATGTGCCTACAACCCCACCATTTGTATTAGTTAAAAGCTCTCTTTATCACATATTTAACCCATAAACATCTATGTCCGTCCTCCCAAAAACTGAGATGCCTAACTCCTACCCTTTTATCTGCCAGACAGGGACTACCAGTTACATTCCAAGGCATTCAACAATGCTGGTTCAAATAATTTTTTTTATTTTTAAAAAAATTGTAAAGCTACAGCCTTTTATAGTGGCATAACCATGTTTGTGAAGCATCAAGAATGTGGCAATGGAAATTCTGTATATTCTTCAACAGTTAATATGATGTGCTAGATAGAGTTATATTTAGTTCTAATATTATTCATCTGCAAGGAGCTCGCCATCAATGATCATAATAATGTTTCACATACACTTTGGCGTATAATAAGGGGAAACTCAGTCATGAATATTCACATGAGTTTAACATGATGTCAACAATTTCAAAGTTAACTATTACCTCCAACCATTCAGAACTTTAAGTTTACTTCTATTCCAATTAATGTTTGTAGATATGTAGACGTAGTACACTTGAAAATTAATCAAGAACGTTTTATCATCTAAATTTGTCCACAAAATTCTCTTCCAAAACTATTCCATTATCTAAAATGAACCAATATGTTTCAACTCACGCGATAGTAGCATACTCCAAATACTTGGTCATTTTACCAATTTCTTCTATCAAATTAAGGCGCGACCCTTGTAGTTACTTGATCTACCCACTCTCTAGGCAAATCCAAATGAATAATGACCTAAGCACCAAGCTAAAGCAAAAGTAGTATTACACCATCCAATGCATGCAACCTTTCAGATGACCCTTCCTAGTTGAGGAACAATTTGACATGCTTGAATGTCAAATTTTCTCCATGAAAAATTAAGAAACCAAGTGGAATTACTTTCTAAGCCTCAAGACATGATTACATGTTCCGAAAGAAAGTATCAGAACTCCCCATTAAAGAAAGGATGATGTATGAATTTTCCAAACAGAATTTTAAATCATTGCAAATGTATGTGTAATATGAGTGCTCTTACAACCTGACATGCTAAATGCATAATGAGAATATACACCACCTATATCTATAAGATGTTGATAAAGCGCTGTTTCAGATATGCCTAATTTTGAATATATTTGAGATACCTCAGGCTAGTAGCACTGGATCTGGTTTCAAGCTCGAGAATATAGTTCAATCAAGTCATCAACTAAGAAAGAGGATTTCTTGAATCTTCATTATCTATATGTAGGTTCAAGATATTAGGAAAAAGAATAACCGGTAGTCCACCCTACTTTCAATCACCATCATAGAATTAGTTAAATGAATTATGATATGAATCTGGAAAAGACAAGGTGATTCTTCAACTATTGGTGATGAAGCACAGTTCAAGAGCATCATCGTTAACTTGAGCCTGACCCAAAGAAAGCCTGCACATTCAACTGGCATCATGTACGGACTTGTCTTAAATAATAAATTTCTGATTTGGTCAATTTCTATCGGCCCAGCTTGGGCAAAGGGTGTATGTACAGAACAGTTCTAAAGACAAGTAAGGAATCCAGAGTTTGAAGGGTCCATAATTGGCAAGTTACCAGGCAAAAATGCAAAAAGAAACTCATACCATATACTGACTCCATCATAGGCTCAAAAAGGTGAGCCATTCCCATCAAACGCATTCCTCTGGTTCAACTCTCGGCTTAGCTTCGAAAGCAAGAATCCATCTCCTATGGCTCAAATGACCACTGCCAAATTGTCAACCAGTCCATTGGCCATGCACACATTCATTTATAATCATGCATATATGATGTAATGTAATTTCCATACTCATTTAAACAAATATTAGATAAATTTCCTTCTCTAATATCCGATTTATACATAATGTGTACAACAATAGATAAATGTATACGAAGACACCAGATATCCAGTATTGAAATATATCAGGTATGCCTTTTGAGAAACCCTTGACATCATAGCAACAAACTTATTGTTAAATCTATGTATTTTTCCATATTAACTAATCAATTTCTTAGATTGAAAAAGAGGCATATCTGCAACTTGTTCTATTGCTCGATCAATGCACAGATGATTGAAATTTCTCAGTCAATGAAAATAGGAAACGTGCAGAAGGAAAACTGCAGCGAATAAGTACAAGAGTATATACAACAATAGTAATAGAAAGAATAGAATGACCATAGCATAATGAAGTCATCAGCATTCAAAATTTCAAGCAATTGTTAACTCTTCTATAGTTTTACCAATGAATTGATAATCGGTTAGTTATGCGGGAACTAGTTGGGAACCTGGAATAAATTTCAGAATAGCAAAGGTTGTACATGATTACTTATGTGCATTATTCATCATATTTAACATAAATGCCTGCTCGAAAATGAAAACTCAAGGAGTTACACCAGTATTTGAACCACATCAAGCAACATCTACAATATGTTCAGGTCAATGAGAATTTTTTTTTCTTGTTCTTATTTGAGAATTTACGCACATTCATTATGGCATTGGCTATTTTCACAAACTTGCCAATCGTATGATCTTCGATAATTTAAGCCAGTTTTGTCCTGTCAACTGTGCTCGTGTTTGAACCGCATTAAACATCCTCTACATTAAGCTGAGTCCACATACTAACTTTTTCGTGTTTATGATATCAATGTACATTCTATTGGGCTAGTTTGTGAAAACTTCCTGCTCATATGGGCAAGCCCAGGCTAGACTCCGCATGCATACTGCCTCAACAAATCACATCAACTTTACTTTAAAAGAAAATTTGGCTATGCATAATTATCATGAGGTAATTTCAAACAAGGAGAAGTGATGGAAGTCCCCATGATGCAAAAATATATGCCGATATTCATATATCATCATAAGCTGCAAATATCACACCTCTTTGTTACACACTCTCATTGGTCTCCACCTAATTCACACTTTGTTCTAACTTCATTTTCACACTTAAGCATAATTGTTGGCACAACACAAAGAGATGCAGTTTCAGCCCACTTCACTCTGCAAGGGCCAGACTAAGGCTCAGCAGTGGTTTGATGCACAGCTGTGGAGAGAGTTACATAAGATCCAGCAGATGTCCTCAAAGGTGAATGCAACGGAAATGGTACATACCTTGATGTTGGACAAGGAGTCCAGTACAGGGGTAGGAGTTCAATACAGGGGTTAGAGTTCAGATTAAGTCGCAAGTTAAACAAAGAGGATCGCCATTACAAGTGAAAAAGGAATCATTATCATGAAACGGGTGAGCCATAATTACTGTTGGCTATCAGATGACTTCAAAACATGCACCCTATGCAACTCTATCTAGCAGCACTAATGAGCTACTACTACCACTAACACCAAAATGAAATTATAATTTGATTTTACATGAAAGTTGTCGTTACTCTAACAAGAGTGTATACATCCAAGCCAACCCATCCAATGTGAAATATAATATCCAATACTTGCACAATCATAATGTAGCTCTCAAATTCCATGTGCATTTAGAAGGTGGTGATGGGTTATTGAGTAATGTGTGTGTGTGAGGAGTAAATTGGGTGTGTGTGTAAAGAAAGTGTGAAATCATATAAATAGAAGTGATAGCCTCACTTTGGAGGCTAATCACATTTTCCCCCAACTTTCTACATGGTATCAGAGCTAAAAACCCTAAAACCCTAAAACCCAAACCCCTAGCCCCTCCCACGCGCCGCCGCTGCTTGCCGCCGCCCGCTGCCGCAGCGCGCCGCCCGCTGCCGCAGCGCGCCGCCGCTGCCGCTGCGCCCGCCGCTGCCGCCAGCCGCCGCAGCTGCTGCCGCCGCCAGCTTCCGCCGCTGCCGCCGCCAGCTTCCGCCGCTGCCGATAGCCTTCTTCTCCTCTCTCAAGTCCTCTTCTAGCCCCACAAAGCCCTACCTAGCCACAAAAAGGGAATCCCAAAAAAACCCTAACCCTAGATCTATGGTAGAGCCATGAAAAGGACTCCATAGGTTTACGGTTAGGGTATGACCTAGAAGAGGAGAAGGAGAAGTAGATCTGCGGATCTAAGGAGGGAGAAAGGAGAGATCTGCGGATCTGAAGAGATGGGGGACAACCTTACTTCAGCGGACATGAAGGCCTTCATCGGGGAGATAACGAAGCTACTTGCTTCGAAGGAGTTGGGATCCTCGAGTGGATCGACGCCTTCACGTCCCGTGCAGAAGCTGGAATTGATGCCCAATGATGTGAAATTGGAAGGGACGAAGAATTACCTCAGTTGGTCCAGGAGGGTGCTTCTCATTCTGAGGTCGAAGGGGTTAGAAGGAGTCGTTCTGGGTTCATGCAAGGAACCGCTGGACAAGGATGTGGATGATTGGAAAGTCTGGAGCACCACCAACTCACTGGTGGCTGCTTGGTTGATGACATCGATGGTTCCACCCATTGCTGGGATGGTGGAGGCCATAGAGAGTGCTGCGGGGATTTGGAGTATGGTGGAGAAAATGTACTCAGGAGCAGGGAATGTGATGCTCATGATGGAGGTTCAGGGCAAGGTCGACACCTTGAAGCAGGGGGAGATGACTATTCTAGCCTACTCTGCGGAGTTGAAAAGGCTTTGGTCAGAGTTAGATCACTATGACCCTATTGACCTACCTGATCCTAGGAGCGCTGCGATACACAGGAAGTGGGTGGAGCGTAGGCGTGTGACACACTTTCTGAGGAACCTGAATGGAGACTTTGAGGCCAGGAGGGCGAGTATGTGCCACCTATCCTCCATCCCATCCCTGGAGGAGGCCATAGCTGCAATGGCACAGGAGGAGACCAGACTGAGGGTTATGAAGGATGAGGGTACTCAGGTCACTCGGGCTGCACTGGCTGTACCCCCAGTGGCAGTAGTGAGCGAGGATCGAGAGTGCTACACATGTGGGGTGAAGGGGCACCTGAGCTTCAACTGCCCACAGAAGGGCAGTGGACGAGGACGTGGCACTGGAGGCAGAGGAGGAGGTCGTTGGGGCCGTGGAGGCCGTGGACGAGGTCGTGGTGGCCCACGGGCCAACTTTGCTACCGCTGATGGACGACAGGAGACAGTGATGATTGAGGCTACGCCAGCTGAGGCGTCAGACCTAGAGCAGCGGAGACAGTCCAGGTCTACTACTGAGAGCTCGGAGAGCCATGCAGACCAGACTGGGGATATTGCCTCGCCATTCGGTAACTTTGCCCACTTCGCTCACACAGGCTCAGGTAACCGATTAGCCCTTTCATGTAGAGATCATATAGAGTGGATTATTGACTCAGGTGCATCTAGTCATGTGTCAGGAGCATATAGACAATTTTCCACATATAAACCACATTCCATTCATGAAACCGTTCAGACAGCTGATGGCACATCCCAACCCATTAGAGGGACTGGTACTATTCAGTGCACTCCCTCCATACGCCTCTCTTCTGTCCTTCACGTCCCATCATTTCCAGTCAACCTCTTATCTGTTGGCTCTATTGTTGATGATCTCGACTGTAGCATTACTTTTGACTCTACTCATTGTGTGTTGCAGGAAAGGAAGACTGGGAGGAGGCTTGGGACTGGCGTCAGGCGTGATGGACTGTGGTATCTTGACAGAGCTAGTGGGGATGCTGCACTGGCTGTCGTTGGTGGAGAGAAGGAAAGGGATGTACTTTTGTTGCATTGTCAGTTGGGGCACTTGCCCTTTGATATTTTGAGTAAAATGTATCCCGATATTTTAAATGGAGTGAATGAAATGAATTTGACATGTGATGCATGTGAATTTGGGAAACACACTAGGACGTCATATCCTAGTGTAGGGATGAGGAGTGTAGAGAAGTTTCATCTTATTCACTCAGATGTTTGGGGGCCCTGCCCAGTGACTTCAGTGAGTGGGTTCAGGTGGTTTATCACCTTCATAGATTGTCACTCTCGGATGACATGGCTTTATATGATGAAAAACAAAGGCGAAGCGCTGAAGTGCTTTCAGGACTTCCATAGAAGTGTCAGGAACATGTATGAGGCCAGGATCCGTGTCTTGAGAACGGATAATGGGACTGAGTATGTAAACAGGGAGTTTGCATCTTACCTATCTGAGAGTGGGATAACTCATCAAACCACCTGCCCCAACACCCCCCAACAGAACGGAGTTGCTGAAAGAAAAAATAGACACTTGTTGGAGGTAACTAGGTCACTCATGCTCACCATGAATGTACCTAAGATATTGTGGAGTGAAGCAGTGATGACAGCCACATATCTTATCAACAGGATGCCTTCACGGATCCTTGGTATGAAGTCTCCATGTGAGATTCTTATGGGAAAGAACACTTTCGTAGTTCCACCAAAAGTGTTCGGATGCACATGCTTTGTGAGGGATCATAGACCCTCTGTGGGGAAGCTGGATGCTCGGGCAATTAAATGTATATTTGTTGGGTATCCTTCAAATCAGAGAGGCTACAGGTGTTGGAGTCCCTCAGAAAGAAAGCTGTTTGTGAGCATGGATGTGACGTTCAGGGAGACTGAACCGTTTTATGGAGGACTGACAGATTCTACATCAGTATTTGATACTGGGGCCTCTCCAAGCACAGGAGGAGTTGGTCGAGAGGGGGAGACTGATGACAGGAGGGTAGTGGTTGGACTTATACCATGCCCTGTCAGGGCTACTGGTACTGGTCCTGATAGCAGGGAGGAAGGAAGGACCTTGGTGGAAGAGGAGGAAGACAGGCTGTACGGCAGGAAATATAGCAGGAGACAGAAGGATAGTCATGGCGATGGAGGACAACAAGAAGACATCTTCCCCACTGAAGAACCACTAGCTCCACTGCCCCATGTCGAGGTTGATCAGTCTATCACGCCTGCTCGAGTCCCGACCTCCTTACTGCCTTCCTCTCCTACCACGGATGGTAACCTTTCTTTGCCTTCCTCTAGTTTAGATCTTCCACTTGCATCTCGTAGGGAGCCTCGTATCAATGCCGGCAGGCCTCCTGTACGGTATGGATATGAGACTGATATTGCTAATCATGTCTCCTACGCTTCTCTTACACCTGCATATAGGGCTATCATTGCATCCTTACAGTCTATCCCTATACCAAGTGATTGGCGAGTGGCAAAGCAACATCCCCAGTGGAAGAAAGCAATGCTCGAAGAACTTGAGGCACTGGAGAAGAACAAGACATGGAGACTTGTCTCACTTCCAGCAGGGAAGAAGGCTGTGGGCTGCAAGTGGGTATTCACAGTAAAGCAAACTGCAGAAGGGAAGGTGGACAGGTACAAGGCGAGGCTGGTTGCCAAGGGTTACAGTCAGACTTATGGGATCGATTATGATGAGACATTTGCCCCAGTGGCAAAGATGAGTACTGTGAGAGTACTGATATCCTGTGCAGCGAATTTTGGATGGAAATTGCATCAGTTGGATGTAAAGAATGCCTTCTTGCATGGAGACTTACAGGAGGAAGTATACATGGAGGTTCCACCTGGCTTTGGCACACAACAGACGGTGGGAAAGGTGTGTAGACTGGACAAGTCTTTGTATGGGCTGAAGCAATCTCCAAGGGCATGGTTCGACAGGTTCAGGCGTGCAGTCATCACCATGGGCTACAAGCAGAGTAATGGTGATCATACTGTGTTATATAGACATTCAGGGCAGCGGATCACTCTTTTGGCTGTGTATGTTGATGACATTATTATCACTGGAGATGATGAAGAGGGAATCTCTCACTTGAAGGTGAGGTTGGCGAGAGAGTTTGAGGTCAAGGACCTTGGACAGTTGGGATACTTCCTTGGACTGGAGATTGCCAGGTCCAGGAAGGGTATAGTTCTCTCACAGAGAAAGTATGCACTGGATCTTCTGGCTGAGACAGGTATGTTGGGGTGTCGTCCAGCAGTTACTCCTATTGATCAGAATCATAAGTTGCATTCACAATCAGGGGAGCCAGTGGACAAAGCGAGGTACCAGAGACTTGTTGGACGCCTCATCTACTTATGCCATACCAGACCTGACATTGCCTATGCTATCAGTGTGGTAAGTAGGTACATGCATGATCCTAGGACTGGACATATGGAGGCAGTCTTCAGGATACTGAGGTATCTGAAGAATAGTCCAGGAAAAGGCATATTATTTGGTAGTCATGGTCACATGAATGTGACAGGCTACTGTGATGCAGATTGGGCCAGTTGCTTGGATGATAGGAGATCGACCTCAGGCTACTGTGTGTTTGTTGGGGGCAACTTGGTCTCTTGGCGCAGCAAGAAGCAGGATTTGGTGGCTCGTTCCACTGCAGAGGCAGAGTATCGTGCTATGGTGCTTAGTACTTGTGAGATGATCTGGTTGAGATCACTTCTACATGAGCTACGCCTGCTGAGAGAAGGACCATTGCAGTTGTTGTGTGATAACAAGTCTGCAATTAATATTGCCAACAACCCAGTGCAACATGATAGAACGAAGCACATAGAGATTGACAGGTTCTTCATTAAAGAGAGACTGGACAAGAAACAGTTGGAGATCTCCTACATTAGCTCTGGACAGCAACTAGCAGATTGCCTTACGAAGGGGTTGAGCTCTAAAGGAGTGGAGGATGCTTGTAACAAGATGGGCATGATAAATATCTTTTGCTCATCTTGAGGGGGAGTATTGAGTAATGTGTGTGTGTGAGGAGTAAATTGGGTGTGTGTGTAAAGAAAGTGTGAAATCATATAAATAGAAGTGATAGCCTCACTTTGGAGGCTAATCACATTTTCCCCCAACTTTCTACATGGGTTAACAAAGAAATTCTACATATATCATATATCGGAATAATATATATGTACCGTAAGTGCGGAAAAATTTCCGCGCTAATGCACATATACACCATTTCTATTTAACTTTTTTGAATTTTTTTACGCACACATCCTGGATGATCACCATATCAAAGTTAAAGTGAATCCAATAATATTTATTATTGACTCTCGATCCGATTGTTGCAAAATCAACGGTTTCAGAAGAATAGAACTTTAACGAGTGGATCGAGGATCAAACTAAAGTTCAGGCACATTTGGAGTTTTGATGTTTTAAAATGGTATAACAATCCTAAATAAAAAATTTGAAAAAAAAATGGGTTAATAACTTTTTATGCCATTAGCATAGTAAGTTTCTTGTGCTGACAGCACATAGCCATTTACACACACACACACACATATATATATATATGTTGATTAGGATCCATTCGGATGGACAAAATATACAGATCCATCCAAGTTAATTTAAAATTAGGCAATCGAAATGAAAATTCGTTTTCCATTGGATATTATTATACATATATAAATTATCTATAAATAAAACTTTAAATGATTTGAACATGTTTTATCTATATCAAGTGGTTGCAAAATTAACGTTTCAGAATAATCATAAAATCGATTAATTTGCAACCACTTAATGCATGGATAAGTCATATTCAAATTATTTAAAATTTTATTTGTAGGTAGTTTAAACAAGTTAGATCACAGCCAAATAGATTTATCATTTTAATTAACCTAATTTTAAAATTAATTTAGACGGTTCCGCATGTTTGGTCCATCTGAATGAAGCATAATCTATATATATGTGTGGGTGGGGATGTTGTAGCTGTGCACGTGCACAACTAAGTTAGTATGTACGTGCACAAAAAACACATATTCCCTATTTTTTTGAAAAAAATTATAGGGTTAACGTACACATTCTAAAACCCTAAAACCCCAAATATAGATGAACTCTATCGGCATTTGACCCTCGATCCACCTGTTACAAAAGCTCTATTTTTCTTAAACTCTAAGACCGTTAAATTTGTAAGGGTTAGATTGTGAATCAAATAGCATTGGATTCACTTAATTTTTGATGCGTTAATCATCCATGGGAGATACAACAATCCTATAAAAAATTCAAAAAAATATGGGAAAATAGATTTTTTTTGTGCTCATGGACAGCTGATTTTCCCTATATGTATGTATGTGTGTGTGTGTGTATATATGAGAATAATGGATATTTGATATCAATATAGAAAATCTCTTACACTTCAACACAAATTTGTATGGTTAATAATTTTTTTATTTTTTAATAATTTAAAAGTGATCTTACACATACAAATATTGCAACACACCGAAAATTAAGTGAACACAAACATATTTAAGTCTCGACAAAATTGTTACAAATTCAACTGTTTCTCAATAATTGAACTTTTATAACGATCCAACCGCCTTGATTTTTGTTGTGTTGGAATTTTATGTGTAAATCACTCCCAAATAATCAAAAATTAGAAACATTAATAACCCTACAGATATGTGCTACCAGCATAGGAAATGTCATGTACTGATAGCACGCGACGTATATATAATGGAATGGCATTTAGAAAAGCACCTGTTAAGCTCAAAAATGCATCACTGGCATAAACAATGGGCATGTCGGTTAAATGGGCATCAGTCCTGCAAGATAACAATGCATCCAATATAAACACTGCAAAAGTAATCTTAAGTATTTTTCTTACAAGCATAATAGGTATCTCTATCTTAATACAAACTGGAAATTGTAAAACTCACAATACAAAGCTTTGTTTGATTCTACCCAGAGATATATTTAGGGCTGAACTTAGAGGAGCAACGCTAGTTAAACTGCATCTCTTCCCAGAAAGCACTTTATCTGTGTGTTTCCTATAATACTTCAGTATGGACAAGATGTTCTGGGCTGCACTAGTTGCTTTCTGCTTTTCAAGATCACTGGCCTCACGTAACTCTTCAGCCTCCAACCCTACAAGAAGCAACAATCATGCATAAAGAATTAACAAGCATACCCAGATGCATGCAAGTTGGCTGTTCTTTTAGGTGCATTAAATTTGGGGTTTAAAAATATGCAGTCCCGAAAATGATTTCTGACTATTCGTAACTTTATCGTATTTCAAAAACATGGGTTTCTAGGAACCTTTTTGGTATTCCGGATACCTGATTTGTATGGATTACGGAGAAAACATCAAATTTCATGGAAATTTTTGTATCAGCAAGTCCAAAATCCATATATATGACTAACCAAACATCCACATTAAAGAAACAACATTTCCTTGACAAAAAGCCAACAGACCAATATCATTCCAAAAGTGTGCTTGTTTTGCAGTCAAATAGGAAAAATCTGACCTTACTAAATTCAACGATGGAGGAGAATAAAATTCAATCAAGGACTGCCCACTTAGATAAATAAATGAAAATCCACAATTGGTCAAGCCCCTTTTCCTATCACATTAAAAGATCAAAGGCATCAAAAATTCCTAGATATTGTGACCACTTTGATAAAGAAGAGTATCAAGACCAAGCAGTGCGTGGTTAAGTGTTAAAGAGAAGACAAGATCAGAGGAGACCATGGATCCAATCCTGAAAGGCACACTAAGAAGCATCTATATTTTAGAATAGAAAAGTATATTTTAACTCTACAGAAAACATCAAGCAGACATTAAATATTAACAAAAAATGCAACCAAATGGTAATAGAGTGCACAACCTCTCAATCAAACTTACCATTACTACTACTATTACTGAAAACCATATCACTATCAGCCCAAAAAAAATCGAGAATCAGGAAACAAACTTCTCTTAGAGGCTAATGGTTACAACAAAAGATCAGAGGGAAATAGTCTGAGCAGGACCTAAACCAAGTAAATACCATTTGTGTATAAACACGACATGCCTCGCCCCATTAGAGAATCTAGGATCCAATTAGCGCTAACGGCTTGAAACTTGTCTGAGAATTGACCCAAGATCCACAGTTTGATATGGGCCCATCAGGTAGATGGCCCATCTCATGCTCAGTGCTGAGCCCTTCCCAATAGGCTCCACCTAGAGCTCTCGACATATATATCCTGCAATAAGCTGTCCCAAAACCATCCAGCCCTCCGAGCTGAAATACCAAGACTACCTCCAACTACTCATAATTAGCAACATTCCTAACAGTCTAGGATACACACTAACATTACTAACAGTCTAGTCTAGGATATCCTAACATCATCTAATCCATGCTTGCACCACAATAGGACCAGAGCCGGATCTCAGTATTGTCTTGAGCTTGTCCACGTCTCGGTATGTTTCAGGTGACCCTCAACCTACTTATTCAGACTCTTCATTCATATCATATCCTACCCGACAATTCAATATAGCAGCCAATACTACAGAATAAGAAAGTTAAATTAATTGAAACCAAGCAACCGTTGATTTTGAATTAGGAGGAAACCATAATCACTGATATGCATTTCGGCCACACAAAAAAAGAGTCAAAGCTACAATCACACAACTCTAAATCACCACAACAATTACTGGCATAAAATGGACCATCTAATAAAATTTGGGATGATATCCCACAACATAGTCCATCAAGAACAATATTTAAACTTCTATTTCCCAATCTGAACACATTCCGCTAAAAAACTTCAAGCCAAAATCAAATTATTAAACCACACGATTGTTCTTTGTAAAGAATTAGACTGCCTTGTTGGAACCCCGTGCACCTCCCTAACACCTAGGCTAGGTACACACTGTGCCACAAAACGGTCCCAAGCCCGAATTCCACCGAGATGTCACCTAGGCACAAAACCAAACACCTCACGGGCACAAAAGAAAGTTGTCACCAACAAACAACCCTCTTCTTGATCTTGCGACAGATATATGTAGGCACACGAATATAATACGAAAGTAAGAGCAAACACAAAAGAGACGGAGATTTACCCTGGTTCGGTTGCGAACAACCTACATCCAGCATCCAATGCACCCGGTTCCACTATCGATCAAGCAAGGCATACACCGACCCCATCATCTTCTTCCTCCACAATGAGAGAATAGCTCCAAGCAACAAGACCTAATCCTAGATCTCTCACCAAGCTCACACACTCTCAACCAAGTGGGAATCCTTGATAACAAAGCCTCTACAACACGTAGAGCTCCTCAAGGGACTAATCCCACACCAATGGAGACCACTCCCTGATAATATAGCTCCAAACTAGAAAGCTACCTAAGGGACTCTAGATCTCAAACTAGAGGAAGAAGAACACTCACCATGGATCTCACACGAGAAGAAGCTCTCTTGGCTTTCCAACAAAGCGCTAGCTTCCTTCTCCAATTTCAAGATCCAAGCCTCTTCTTTTAGCTCTGCAAAAGAAAGGGCAGCATCCCCTTGCTGCTCTCTGCTCTTTTTTCTTTTGCTCACAGGAAAATGAGAGCCCTAGCTCTCTGGAAGAGGACAGCCAGCCTTTGGTCTCTGTCGGTTGCATACCCCAAAGGAAAACCAAGAAGGCTAATGGCCTTCAATTCCCAACAGCAAGTCAAAGGAGGAGGGGCCCATGGGAGTTATGGGGTGGGTGGATTTATTAGCAAAAAACAACACTCTACCCTGCTGATAAATCCACACACACTGCAGCACACAGCTCCAGCACCAATCTGTACCTGTCGTGTATGACCTCACCTTGCCTTGACCATCGGACATGTGAACCTCCATCATGTGCATCGAAAATCGCGCCCTCTGGCGCCTCAATCCTCCGAGAGACATGCCAAGCTCAGAAGCCGTCTGAGCCTAGCCTCACGCATCTCCGCCTCATCCATCGCCATGTCTGCGATGAAGTCATCTGTCTCTGAGGATAACCCTGCGAGCTCGGACTCCATGAACGAATCAAATGACACCGTGCCAGTGTCCAATGAGCCCTCTGTCGATCCATGAACATCCCTATCATCACCCCACGGGTCCGCGAGCAACTCATGCTCGCCATGGCCATCATCTATGAGAAACACGCCGTCATCTCCACTGCTCTGCAGACTGACCCCAGCTGGGTCACATCGATACGCCATCCTTATCGGCTCGGTCTGCTGATGCATGTCATCAAGACTCGCCGTCCATCGGCTCCGCGCCTTAACTGACTGTGCCGACGACTCAAGACACGAATGCGCACATACAAGTGCCAAACTGTCCGCCGCACCAACATCTAGCCTTTGAAGATCGTCCTCACCTGCCATGCCCTGTGATGAACTCGCCGAAGGTGAGAGATGAGCGCACACAGAAGAAGCTCCACTTGGCTCTGCCTCCTCCCTATATCGAGCGAGAACGCACTCGATACGTGGCATCATAACTCTCAGCTCCATGTCCCTAGTGGCAACTCCACCTGGGACCACCATCGCAGTCTCCACACTGCCGTGGGGGTCTCCACGCTCTACCATGCTATCAGATTCCCTGCTCCTCTGCATCTCTACCGGTCTGGCCTCTGAAGTATCAGAAGATGCGCCTGATAAAGTATCCCTAGCCAAACGAGAGCCATATCGCCTGTGCCCATGCTGTGAAGACTGCTCTACCATGCACAGTGAATGCTCTACCCTGATGTCAAGCTTCTCAGAAGACCTCTCTACCCTGAAGCTGAAGCTGCACACCTCAACACGCTGGTCCTCCTCAAAAGCAACCAACTCATGCGTGCTAAAAACGTGAGAGACCTCCGTCTCCTCACCAACTGCAACCTATGGCATCGGTGCGGAAACCAACTGCCCTACTCCTCCGTAGATCGACGGCTCTACCTCGAAGCTAAAGCTGCACACCTCAGCATGCTGGGTCTCCTCAAGAGCACCCACAACATGCACGCTGGAACTGTGAGAGACCTCTGTCTCCTCACACACTGCAACTGACTGCATCGATACGACGACCGACTGCAACGCCTCCTCGTAGACCGCTGTCCTCTGCACCTCCAACTGAACTGAATCTGGAGCTACATCGTGAGATACCTGCTGATCACTGACACTGACCACATCGGATGAACTCTGTACCCTGTCCGTCTGCACACGTGTCTGATCATCTGCCTGAGTCTGAATCTGAATCACCTCATCCTCTCTATGGACCGGGCTGTCCTCTGTTCTCTGCACACCGTCAAGAGTCTGCTCCGCCCTAAGCATTGCAGACTCGTCAATCATGACGTGTCGTCTGACAATCACCTCATGGGTACTAGGACACCATAACTTGTACCCTCTCGCACCTCCACCAGCGTACCCGACTAGGACATAATCATGTGCACATTGTCCTATCTCGACATCGTCCCTCTCGTGTGGCCACACAGGACATCCAAACGTACGCAAGTGCGAGAAGTCAACAACTCTACCCGTCCATAACTCCTCGGGAATAGAACTACCTGCGGCTAGTGACGGTGTTCGGTTGATGAGGTATGCCGCAGTAGCAAGGGTCTCTGCCCATAATTCCCTAGGAAGGCCAGATGGTCTCAATAGCCCCCGTGTCTTCTCTACCAACATCCTGATCATGCTGTCTGCTACGCCATCGTGAGGGTCTCCATCAGGAATGGTGTATCGGCACGTGATCCCCTCTGACTTACAAACATCATGTATCTCTACATCGTTGGTACGGATCTCTCATACGGGTCTACCCATCCGCCTCTCGACTATGCTCCTCCATAGCCGCACCTTCTCATGGATCTCCTCCCGAGATCTCATGAGAGTAATCATGACTCTCCTCGAGAAGTCATCTATGAAGGCCGCGAAGTATCTCGCGCCTTCCAGGGAAGGAATTGGACATGGACCCCATACGCCGGCGTAGACGCACTCTAGGGGCTCCCTACTGTGTCTGACAGCTGTCCCAAACTGCACTTGCCTCGGCCGCTCTACACCACAGTCACTGCAAGACTCAAGCCCACGATCACCTCCGAACACACTCCTCCTCTGAAGAATGTCAAGGCTCTGCTCATCAGCATGCCCCAATCTG
>CM061141.1:313261840-313289308 GCA_030789695.1 Scilla litardierei | reverse complement strand
TAAAATAAATAAATAAATAAATAAATAAATAATAATAATAATAATGATAATAATAATAAACACACATGCAAAAACCAACACACACACAAAAATAATAACAAAGCTTACAGGCATTAGAAATTTACCTCTGCACTTGTTTAGAATAAAATGTGAAAATTCCTGTTTCATATATATTTTCTTTAAAGACGAAGATACCCTTAGTTGGGTGCTTAAATCTTCTCACGTACCGTCCTTTGCCCCCTTCCTCTTTTTCTTCTTTCTCTCAAATCAACATTGATGGAGAAAATTCAGTTAAAACTGAAAAGAACCAAATTTAGTGGAGTTCTTCATGTTTCTCTTTCTCGTCCTCCCCATCCTCGTCTTCTCCTTTTCAAATCACAACCCAAAAAAACTAAAACATCTAGATATAAAAAATAGAAAACTAAAATTTCTCAAAATTAGCCATATACCTTTTCCCCTCGTTATCTTCCTCCTCCTCTCTGTCAAATCAAATCTTGCATGAGAGATAGTGGGGGACAAAACATTCGGACGAGTGAAAGGATGCGAGAAAGGAAGAAGTGGGTGGAGTTGGGATTCTGCTTGAGTACTGCAAGATTTCGATACTTATATTTGAGGAATATGAAATTCTGGTTAGTTTTTTTTTTTGAAATAACTGAAATTAGTTTAACCTTTTGTTATAGGTTCTTCTCTCTTGGGGTAAACACATCATTTAAAGAAGAAATTGCAGGGGTAAAAAAGCACACCCAAAAATAATAATGTAAAAAGCAGTTTTTTTATTTTACACTACCCTATATCCCCATGTTACTCATCTCCTCTTCTCTGCCCAAAATTTCCTCGCCGCCGCCACGGCCGCCGCTTCCTCGCAGCCCCCCATTTTATCTCCCCGTGCTGCTGACCTCTCCATTGCCTCATCCCATCGACGGCAACAGCGGAAGATGAGAGAAGAGGTGCGTGCAATGAAGAGTTTGTCTGTTTTGGTTTTTTTTTGTTTTGTTTGTTTGTTTGTTTTTTGTTTGTTGGTTTTTTTTTTTTTTTGGGAGGGGGGGGGGGGGGGGGGGGGGGGGGGGTGATTTTTACTGGCAAACCTGCAAATTTTGAACGGTGAACTTGTAAATAAATGGTCTTGGTGTTCATCAATGATGTCTCTGTGTATAGCAACTCCGATGTTATCAAGAGATGGTAAATTTCTGCGACCCAAATGATTTGGGGGGTCAATTGGTAATATGGGACTACCTGAGAGGTCAATTTCTATATAGGAAAGATTTGGTGGTATATATCTGAAAAACACTGTACGTTATTTATTCATTCATTTACTAATTTTTGACTGCAGCAAGAAATTCTCTTCTTTTCGCATCTTCTGTGATTTATGTGGTCTGTCCGAAGTTTGATCCTATAGCCGCAACTCTTAAATGTTTACAATTGTAATAGCTTATTTACTGTGTGTGTGTATCATGCAGGATAAGAATGTTGTTACGGTATTCAGTGCGCCAAACTACTGTTATCGGTGCGGTAACATGGCAGCAATACTGGAGATTGGGGAGAACATGTCTCAGAACTTCCTCCAGTTCGATCCAGCGCCACGTCAGATTGAACCTGACACCACCAGGAAGACTCCAGACTACTTTTTGTAATCGTTGCCATGACCGTCCCACGACCTGATGTTGGCGTCTGCCAGTTGCAGTATATGTTTTATAAATGTGCCTGTGAAGAGAGGAGTTTTGGTGGAGTGGGGATGTTGTTATTACCATTCTTTTGTCTGGGAGTTTCTAATGCTGCTTCAGCTTGTGCTTTGCTAGGCCAGAAGGGACTTCAGGAGGCATTTTGTTGTGAATTTGTATTTGTACTGTAGGCAAGGGAAGCAGCAGTGACAAGAACAAGGAAAGACGTTTACTGGGTTTATACATAATTTTGCCCCATAGATGCTAAGGCCACACCGGCTGGCGGCGTTGAATGATATGATGAATTGTGTTCTAAAAGTTGTTCAGTGGAGACGAGGTTAAGTTTTTGTGGATTGTTGTTCGAAGTACTCTCTGATAATTGTGCTGCTGCTGGCAAACCTTTATCTTTGCTTGATTGCTTGATTCAATGATTTCTGGAGTTCTGCTTGGTACCGTATGTTATGTTTGCTAAACTTTATGACAATGCTTATGATTCGTGTCATTTAACGACGCTAAACTTGTTCCATTTGTGTATTTGCTCTCTCTTTGACCAAAGGAAATAATCGCAGGCGATATATTCTTTTTGAGATGGTATAAGAGGCTATATATGATGCAACTTTTGTGAATGTAGAGGAAAATGAGTTATTAGAGAGATTTCTTGAATGTCATGTGCTACCATCATTCTCTTCTGCAAAATTGGGTTGAAATGAAATGGCAAAAAGCGAACTTATGGAACACAAGTAGCTTTACTCCAGGGCAAATCCATTCATATGCATCAATATATTGGGAGAATTGCTCTGTAAAGGGTGTGAAGTGATTGACATTGATCTTCGGCGAGGAAAAGCAGCAGCTGGACGCTGGGTATGGTATTCATCAGCCATCTTATGGATGCCTCACACTTAGATCGACGAGGCCATTCTCCATGTTCTCCAACAGTCGTGAGGCGGCTTCAACAAGCGCCTACGACTACGAGATGGCAAGCTAGCATCGTAGCTTCTTACAAGTCCTTGTATGGTAGCTTGTGCAACATATTTGTAGACATGTAGGGGGAAACACATCCGCGAACCTGAGAGAAATAGGAAAAATTAAACAAACATAGGCAGCATGATAAGAATCACACAAGGAGCAACGAACAAACCGTAATGAACAAGACAGTAGCATAAATAAGCAATCATGCATGCATTTAAAAAAAAGCTAACTACATATCTAAATAATATATTACGCTACAACAAAATCTATATGCAAATGCTACTTCCACGATAATTTTCAACATTTTAGGTAATAATATTCTCGAGGATGATGTTTTTTATTGCATGTATAAAGGTAGCTTTGTTACATACTGATTTTTCCCTTTCTATTTGGTTGAAGATGGCTGTGAGTACCTTGCGATACATAAGGTTGTACAGGGTTAGTGGAGCTTCTAGAGGAATATGTGGGGATCACAAACAAGTTTAATTGTATTTTACAATTAAAATGCAGAACCCAATTTTTTTTTTTTTTGATTCATCGGAAAGTAGCAAAGAACCCTCGACCGCACACAACGTGAGGGAGGGCATATGGGTCGCCAGAAGCTGGAGAATCCTACGGAGCCCGCAAAACCCAATTTCACCCTGCAACAACTCAGATTCACACAACGAGGAGGCTACAGCGGTTCCCTGAGATTCAGTGTGATTCAGGCAAAGTATTGGTTAATTATCCTCCATGTGAGCTTCTTTCCCCCGCCCCAGGTGGGGGGCCTGTCTCCCTCATTGGGCGCTTTGTAAGCCTATGATCCTTTCTACCGATAAGTGAAGGAACTTAAACCTAGGGGGTATACTTGCTGACCTTTCTAGATAGGTATGGAGAGCAGGGACACTGTTTACAAAACATAAACCACACCATGGCAGTAGCCGACCTTCCTAACTTAGTTAAACAAAATTCACGAACCGAAATCTACAAAATTTCAAGATAAATAAATCCTGTAGACACATAATATACGTTGATATAAGGGAAATAGAGACACATACATCATATCCTCAAATAAAGATGAAACCAACCAAGCACAAATATTCCTCTTCATCTGAAGAGAAAACTGACCACAACTAAGAGGGACTCTTGCACTATAATTCTTCCAACCAAGCATGAAAGGGCAGTGAATCGAACAGGCGATGTCTGCTTTATAGATATGGATACTGTGCTCTTCCTTTTACAGGGAGAACTAGCCAACAAGAGAGGACATACCTGCAAAAACCCAGGGGGCATTTCGATAAAGCCTTGCAGAAGAAGATCAACATTTTCTAGATTTCGACGTGGAACGGGCGTTATAACATAAAGATGATCGTCTTTAATGTCCACGCCTCTCACAATGCCTGGTAGAAGAGCAGAAATGAATTGGCATACAACAAATATAATGGAACATCATCTTACAGTGTTGTTTTTGCAAGTGGTACATACATTTTCTTTCTGTCCAGAAAAGTGAAAAACACCCATCTCCAAGACAAGTAAAAAGAAAAACATACACAGAGAGAGGCAAAGAGAAAAGCGAGGAGCCTCCAGAATGCGCGCGTGCACATGTATATGCACGAATGATGTGCATCAAGACATGCATATGCGCGTGCGCACAAATCACACGCTTCAACAACATATGGGGGAAATTTTAATCATGGAATATTTCATGACAAGGCCCAAAAATTTGTGGACAAGATGGAGACCTTACAAAATATTAGCAATAGCACTCGATATATTTTATGTGACACACTTTTAGTGATATAATATTAGGTTTTTTAAAGATATATTCACACCAAATCTTGCATATTTAGAATTTGTCCTTCAAATCGTTGTACTTGCCAATTTAGCCACAAAAAACTTTTGGGCTCTTAAACTAATACCCTTCCTTTTAGTTATAGTTAGATTTAAGTTGCAGAAATGCAAAAGTCCTTGTTTGCCATTGCCTCTTATTCAAACAGAGCCCTATCACACTCAAAACCATTGAAACCCATCACTTCATCAATCTGAAGAATTGTATTCGGCGTTGATTTTGCTTTTGTAGAAGTCCTTTTGAAATTGACTTATACAAACGTTCTTTTTAGAAAAAAGCTTTTTAGATAAATTATGTATTTGGTAATTCAAATTTCTAAGTGCTTATTAAAAAAATTAAAATTAACAATATTTGACTAAAATTGTTTATAGACAATTTTTTTTATTGAAGTTGCAGAAAAAGGAGGGGGGGGTGAAAATTAAAGCATTCGGTTAGAAATAGGTGCTGTCATGTAGAAGAAAAATATGGCAGAAAAGAGAAGTGTGTTATGGGCTTTTGGAGAAGCCAAAAAATAGCTTAAAAGAAACCGATTATTATATATTTTCAATAAAAAAAATATCTGCTTTAAAAGTCATAAAAGCACCTTTTAAAGCAACCTCAAACATAACCTTTTCTTCTCCTTTAACCCATAACACTAACTTTTCTATATGCAGTCTTTTACTACCTTCCTCATGGCATTTATTGCTCTGTTGATCGAGAGGTGGAATGATTGTTTGATTCATTTATCAAAGCTTTATCTGAATGCTGAATTGAGTTGTGAGTTGAGTTTTTCTAGGTTCCTTCAAGAAAACAGCTACGGCTCGGTCCCTTGTTCAGTGGTTCAAGATGTTCAGACTTCCATTGTTTGCTTAGGTATTGTTGACTATTTAAATATGTAACTAGCTCTGATGAATAAACGCTTTCTAATATTTGGGATAGATTATGAACCATTTTGTTTAATTTTGTTTTTGGTCATTTTTTGCTAGTTAAGCTGCTGTGCATTGCTTCTATCAATGTATTTTACACTCTTTGCCCCTATGAGAGATAGTGAAGGAGATGGGCACAAACTTAGGAGGAAGATAATAGCATAATGAGATTTTAAAAGATGAAGATGAGAGAAAAATAAGGAGGTAGAGTAAAAGTGAGGGCAATTAGGGTTATTAAAATTTGGGTCTCCAGTTGAAAGTTCAATTTTGAGATGATGATGATGAGGGTATTTCAGTCATTTAGAAAAATCTCCCCCCAATTAACATCGAATAACAAAATGTTCCCTCTTTGCCAATAGAGAAGGATCGATTCACATTAGTTAAACAGATTTGGACAGCAAATTGGTATATACAAAGATTTGATGGGAATATTTCTAAATATGGAAGATTTGGGGAGTAAAAATCTATAAAAGATATTTCATAGCCGGCGCCTTACGAAATTGCCATGAGATGGAAAAAACATATATGTTGTCTGTTAAACCTTGCCGAGGGAGAGAAATCTATTATATAAAACACAACTGTTTTTTAATCCTAGAGCTGACTGAGACACGTCCCAATTATCAACAACGATCAGCATGCATCCACATCCTTTGCATCTACGGGTCAAGATTTAATTCTGGGGAACTTGAACTTCTATTGGGAAAATCGAGAAGTTGAAATCTTGGGGTGAGGGGAATCAAAAACGCACAACACCCAACACAAAAAGCACATCATCCAAGGGTCAACTTTTTTCCTTTGGTTTTCAAACCCCACCCCCCCCCCCCCCACAATCACTACATTTGTGCAGAATACCGCATATTTCCCCTTTTTGATAAAAACCCTCACATTTCACTTTTTACCCCCACTCCCTACCCACATACACACCCACACTTATGCACTCCCCCTTCATTTTCGCGAGTCTCTTTTGGCCCGGGTTAACTTTTGTTCCCCACACTCGAAGGCGTCCGCGCTGAAGCTAAATTTTTGTTCGTTTAAATTTTGGAGGGGGGGAAATAATTTTTGGGGAGAACAAAATTTTTTAGGGGATATCTTAAATGAATTCATAACTAGTTTCTCTACAAAACACCAAGAACTCTTCTTTACCATACTAGAAATGAAAGGGAACTCCTTGCCATGAGGTAGGAGCATTGGAAACATTATGTCAGTAATTTTCAACATCAAAACATTTCAAGACAGAAGCCATGAAGAAATGCGGAGTATGGAAGACTTTCGTTTTTAATGGTTAATGTTACATTCTGAACAAAGAATTGCCATGTAAAAATACTACTGAATTCAATAGTGTTGATGCAAAACTCCATGAACAAGACAAAAATCACAGGTTGAATCCTTTTTGTTTCTTTACACTATGGAGCCGGGGGTCTTTTCTCTTGGTTGTGTGTGTGTGTGTGTGTGTTTTTTTTTTGTTTGGGGGGGGGGGGGGGGGGGGGGGGTCATATCACTCTAACTAAAGAGTTCAGCTATGATAAAATTTATTTGCTTTGAAGTCACATTACTATATACTAAGGCAATAACTTTTGCAGCTAATAAACAATACACATAGAGATAAAGAGTGGAGAAAGAAAAGAATAATCATTTTTTGTTTTCATCGATTGGGAAATAGGTCAAATATGCTGTGGTTGTCGTTGTGCATAAAGATATATAAAAGGCAATGGTTGGCATGTGCCATCCGGCCATGACATAGGTTTTACAACTGATATTACCTATAGAAAAAGAAGACTAGTGTGGCAACTTTTAGTTTTATCTCATGCACTGAATATGGACATTCTTTCGAATTGTTTTCGACTAATAGGTTTACAATGAATTAGCTTATGACTGCATAAAGTTGCATAGAAGTAAAAACATCATAATTATTGGCAGATTTTGGAAGAGGACACTCACCAGTGGAGATCTTTAATGAATTTTTATTCTTATATTTATTCGTTCATATTTTTTGAAAAAGTAGTTATCTTCTTAAAATTTCCAAATGTACTTCTACTGAAAAGGAGCCATATATCTCTTACCAAGCCCCACACACAAAGGTGTATGATATTGAGTAGCTGCTGGATCCGGTGAACTAACCACAAGTCCAACTATTGTGGCATTCAGACTGTGAAATATTTCATTTCTTGGAACCTAAGATGAACAAGTGCATTAGCAATAACCGAAAATATAATACTGAGCTTGTAAACATAAAACTTGTTCCATAGAATTAAGAAAGAAATTGTAAATTCTATTTGCATATGACAATCGGGTACAATGGAAATATGCATATATTTAGTAGGACAGAAAGATATAAAAAACACATCCAAGAGAAAATTGTATCATAGGGTGCTATCCGGTTAGAGGGAAGTGCATAAGTTTTTTGCAAGGATAAGGCATTTAAATGCTTCTATCGTACCTCACAGTGGAGATGTCTAACTTTTATCCTTGAGATAGAAACTTCATAAGGAGGGAGAGATGCTAAGGCATAAGCAAGTTCTTGCATGGTTTCTATATTGAAGTTGCCCGGGAAGCACAGTTTAAAGTACTCATAAAGTCGATAATCCCGCATACCACGTGCATCTTTCTGTACTAATACCCTGCAAAGTACACAATTGACTCATTAGGTACATACAAAACAATTGAACAAACATATGATACATTATTTATGAACTCCGGAGGTTCCATGTAGATTACTATAATTATACAAAGCAACTATAATAAGCCTAAGATGTAGAACGTCTTGGTATCTCTAGACACATATAAAATTTAATTTGCCAACTATTGAGCATAAGAGCTTAGCTTTAAACCATTTATACTAACCAACAACATTGGAGAAGAACATAGTAACAAATAATCTTCACACACAAAAATGAACGCACACACATATAGATTACTATATACAAAGCAACCATAACGAGCCCAAGAAGTACAACGCCTTGATATCTCTAGATATGCATAGAATTTGATTTGCCAAACATAGAGTACGAGAGCTTAGCTTTAAACCATTTTCACTAACAGATAACTGCAGCTGAACAGAAGAACAAATAATCTTCAGAAAAAAGATTTGCACATGCACAAATGCATGTACGTGTATGAAATACCAACGTGGATGAAAAAGGTGCACACACACAAAGATAAACAAAGGTCAATAGGACAATATGAATGAAAGACCAAAAGTTAGCAAGATCTCTTATTTGCTGCATCATCTATGGTCATTTGCAGGCAGTCTGCCCTACAGGACTAGGAAGCCACTGTTGACCTCGATATCATAAGCACATATGATATGCACTATATTGCTGCTAAGACAGTATCTGTATAAGATACCTCCTTTTTAAGTAACTAGGATCTAATTTTATATGAAGAAAAACAAAGATTGAAAACTCACGACCGATCTAAGATGTCTCTCCGCGCTGAAGAAATGTAATGCAAATTGACATGTGCCTTGGGTTCATCTAACCAGAATATGCCAGTTGGAAGATTCTTGCTCTCTGCGGAGATGCGTAATTGAACCACATGAGTAGGAATAATGTGCGTCAGCATCTCAACCAGCACATCAAATCCAGTACCTAGAGTGCGAATGAAAAATATATCATAAGGTTCACTGCTAATTGATGTGTGGTATGTTCTGAATAAGACATGAACACTGGACAACAACAAATATGATCTGCAAACTTTCTATGTACAGAAATAGTTACAAATTCTAGCAGTTAAAGTCACGCACTTATTGTATCTAAATATAAATTCACAAAATTGAATGGATAAAGTAACCTAAAACCTCCATACATACCTTTTACCCACCCGGGTGTATTAATAATAAGAGGCAACATTGATTTTCTGGAATTATCACCATTTAACTGATAGTATTCCATGCGAAAGTAATCATATAAACTGAAGATGCATTTTAGGTAAGCTTCTGGATCTCTTTTTGGTGATATATCACCAAAGAAGAAACACCTGAAAGAATCATGAACTCCCTGTTACTGAAAAAACATGAAGTGATACTTTTTTAGGACTGTCATAGTGAAAACAAATCAACGCCAATGAAAAAAATAACAACCAAAAGGTTCCCCATAAGACCCATCAAATCATGGCCCTTTTTCAGAAAGTCATGACAAAGCTTCTTAGGACCAGATGCAAAAATATGATCCTATGTGGTTGAATATCCTCTATTGTTTGGTGATAATTTCTTAAGAAAGAAATTAGCATATGTATATTCTCGATGTTGTGAGTTGGATTCTTCTCTCCCCATTCTGTGTAATTACACCCTATGCAATCCCAAATATTATCTATTGGGATTGTGTCTTGCTTCCTGTTGTTGCATCCATGGAACTCTGGATCCAGCTATGTTTACTGGACCAGAAAATCCAGGTGATGTGCTTGGGCCATATATGGGCCATGATCATTTAGTTCTGTGGCTTATAACTAAATGAGGGTAGTGTCAAGTTTGAGTTTCCTTATGGCACTGTATATATCATAGTTATAAGAGATGTGGTTTTTGGCTTGTGTTTGGAGCAAGGGAGACATGAGAGTGAAGTGTATGAGAGTGAGTATAGATTTGAGAGATGAGAGTGTTCTCATCTACTCTTGTTTCTCTTCACATATAATGGATCTCTTGTGCTGTTTGCCTCATGGATGCAGTTTTGTTTGCCTCATGGCTGCAGTTTGAGCTTGGTCAATCGAACCATGTAAATTGTTGTATTCGTCTCTTTATTCTTGTTGGTGATAATCTTTTGTCTTGTGAGCTCGGTAATAAGGGGTTTCTTTCTCAAATAGTGGTATCAAAGCTCGCGGTGTTGAATCCGTGTTTGTGTTCAAGTTCACATGATGAAAAATGATGGTGTAAAATTGATGATAATTGGTGTTTAAAAAAAGAATTTTTGAATTTTTGAAAACTAGGTTTAGATCGATTGAATCCATAGGGTCAAGATGAGTGATGGTGGTACAAGTGATGCCATGGCCAAGGAGGCCGCATATAAAGCTATAACATGTTCAACGTATAGATGCGCATGGCGGTGGAGCTCTGACGAGCAATGCTCGCCAAACAAAAATTGGTTGGTTTCATATATGCTTTCATTGCGGCCTATTGTCTAGTATTTGGTGTACGTGCTATTAGATTATGTACAAGCGATTGGAAATCAAGGTAGTTATGGTCATAGTGTTCGTAATGATGAGCGAGGAATTGGATGTGATGTTCATTTGAGAAGGTGATTGCGATGTTTGTGTCATGATTGATGGAGTTTGGGGGGGGTCCGGTGTTGACAAGGCCAATATAGATCAGAGCATGATGGTGCTTGCATGGTTATGATGCTTACATGGTTGTGATGCGTACGAGTGCTGGCCAAAGGAGATCAACCTCGTGCTTGGATTTGCATGGAGTACAGATGCGCCAATCAAGGTTGCAAGCATGGATGGCTATGGTGGTAGTAGCAATCAGTGTATGAAGCCCAAGCTGACAAAAGGCGATTCCTTGATCATGTGCTTGGGTATGCAACAGCCAATCGTTGGTGCGGTGTAGGTTGTTGGAGCGATGAGATCTGAGAGGAAGGCATGTCTATGGTTCGATGCAAAAATCAAATTGGTACAAGTTGTCCTGCAAGTGGATATGAGAGAAGGATTGGTTGGTGTGAAATTTAGCGTTCGATGACAAACACCGAACACTAGTAGAAAGCCAAAGTTTCTTTGCTTCACATGATGCGTTTTGTTCATGTGGGGAAGCTATGAAGTATTTGGATATGTTGTTAGAGCACAATTTGGAACACCAAATTATTTGGTGTAGGAAGCAAGAACCACGAGAGTTCAGTCGAGTCGATTGATAGGACAACAAGTACTAATTTGGGCATAAATTGATATTCAAAGGTTGATGAAAAGATCCAGGATTCGACCATAATGTTTTTACGCTATAAATGCAATGATCAGATTGTTTCTATTGAAATTTTTATTTGAAGATCAATGAGTGTTTGCATCAATGATTTGTCTGAGATGCATGTGATACAACCTCATGTTTTATAAATGCTTGATTGCTTCTAGGCATGGTACGTTACATGATTTGTACACCATCATGTTTGTCTCAACTATTGGCCATGATGTTTGGATCTAGATATAGTATGTAGTTGAGGTTGTTGTCTAGGTGTGACATGTGATCTTGTGTGTGCTCGCAATGATCTTAGTATTTTAACTAAGATGTAGAATGGTGTATTGATCATGCTTGTCTTGATTTGACACGGCAAAGGTCATGAGTACTCAGTTGGAGACGGTGACGAGTGTACGGGATGTTCCTATGAGAAGCATATTGCATGTGCAGATTTTCTTGTGAAGCAAGATGACAAACATAACGATGTATCTTCGATTTATGTGGATAACTGGATACAAGTCAATACATAGATTGTTAGTATTGTATCTTGTATCTAGTTGTTGCGTCTAGGAAACTTCACATCCAGTTACGGCCAGTGAACTGAAAAGTCCATGTGATGAACTTGGGTCATATAGGTCTTGATCATTTAGTTATATGGGCTACAACATAATATACATGATCGTGTTTGGAGCAAGAGAGTGTGAAGTGTACGTGAGTGAGAATATAGTAAAGAGATGAGAGTGTTTTCATGTAATCTTGTTTCTTTTCACATATAGTTGATTTATTGGGCTGTCTGCCCTAAAAACGTAGGCCGAGCTTGATGCACCGAACTAACTATATTGTTGTATTCTTCTCTTGATCTTGTTTGTAATAATCTTCGAATCGTGAGCTCGGTAATAGTGGGTTTTGTTCTTCTAAGGAAAGAAAAAAATTTAAAGAAAGAGGGTAGCATGGTCGCCGCTAAGTCAAAATATGCAGTGGTGTCCTATGGATCTACGTTGTTCAGTTGCTGCCAATGCATTACACATTGACATTTTAAAGCTGACTGGTCTTCCAAGGTGGCCCGTAGTCCTTTTTGTTTTTTGTTTTTGTTTTTGTTTTTGTTTTTTTTTTGGGGGGGTTACATATTTCTCTACTTTTTTTCTTTTTCCAAGAAGCTCTCTCATACTATTTCACCATCCTCTCAACACTTCCACCACCACCAACATTATATCTCAGTTCAATATCTACATCTAAGAGATATCCTAACTTCACTGAATTAAACCATAATCTAACTAAAATTCAATGCCATTCGACACTCTAATGAACAACATAATGCACCTATCAATTGTTTGTCGTAATACTTACCTTTCAGGCGCTTTAATACAAGGACTCGTCAAATCTGCCAACAAAACAAACATCAAAATCGAAATCAACAGAATCAAGCATCCTCTCATCAAAGAAAGGAGCAAGCTTTCAAACTTACCAGATAAATACTCATCAATTGTATGAAGCGATACACATCCCGGCGCACCGAACTCTGGCTGACCTACGTCCGTGTCCAAATAACACACCCTCTCATACCTAATCGCAAACAAACCAGACAAGATAACCAAAAGTAGAGTGAAATACATCAAAAATAGGTTGAAATAAAAAGAAGTGGATAAAGAGAGGACCTTTGCAAGAGAGAGTTGAGGAGGAACCGAGAGAAAGTCGACTTGCCGCTGTTCTTCGGGCCGCAGATTAGGGTTAAGGGCGGAGGAGCAAAAGAGGTGGGGCCCACTGCGACGGCGTCCGCCGCCTCCGACCACTGAGGCGGTATGATCGCCTCCCAGTGAGGAGGGCAGCCCATTGCCCAAAAAAACCCGATGCTATAGACTCGAGCGGGGAGAGGGGTTTCCTTCTTGAATGGGAAACAACTCGGGTCGGGTTAGCCAATATAGCCCGATGCGAACTCTACGCAAAAGTATGGTGGTTTCGGATCCTTATAAAACAGTGGTGTATACAAAAGTCCGGATTTGTATCCGATAAGGCAAAAGGACTCATGAACAACTCCATTCGGCGTAATTTTGCAAAACTGTCTCATGCTTTTGCTGAATTCTAAAAACAATTTCTTACTATGATATAATCGTAAAGCTACCACAAACTTTCATTTTAGGTTTTAGAAAACTTCCCAACGTGACGGCCGCTTGTTTGACGTGAGCACGTGCTGGTCATGTGTCAAGTAATGCCTAAAATGCTCGTTGACTTGCTTTTATAATGTTTGGCTTAATTCGTACAAGAGCTTTTTTTTCCCAATTTTCAAGCTTTAGTCGATGCTGAGGCAATCAATTATGCAGCAAATTTCGAACTTCGCTCAACTTGATGGAGAGACCTATTGTCAAGTTTGGAAGAGGTTCAACGAGATGTTGCTTGGATGTCAGTAGCATGGGATTGACATGGTCTGTCTCCATAATTTTTTCTATTAAGGATTGCAAGTGCAAGTGCAAGTGCAAGTGCACGAGTTCCCAGAAAGGATGAGTAGAGGCGAATTCTTTGACATGACGCCTGAAGCAGCTTGGAGATACTTGGTGAGCATAGTAGAATGCGAGCAGACTGCGCCATCTGAAGACCATTCACTTAGACATGAAGACGATCAATCCCAAAAACGCCCAGATTGACCGCCCAGGCCATACTCGGAACGTTTACTGGCCGCCTAGTGCCTGGGCGGCTGCCCAGGCCGATTTTTAAAACACTGTGTGTGTTACGTGACTAAAAGAATTCAAAACGATCTTTAGATCACACAAAAATATAAGATGATTCTTTGTGATCTAGATCATTACTTTTCAAAAATTCCTTTCAAGAATGAAAATTGAAGAACAAGGATTTTTAAAAACTCTTTTTGAAAAATAGCCAAGCTAAAAATATAGATCTCAAAAAAGAATAACTTCAGAACAAGATTAGAGATCAGAAAGTAAAAACAAAGTTAGCTATATTGATAAGAGCAATAGAGTGACGAGAGATACTTTAGAATTTTATTTAGCTTAATAGAATAGAGAGATTAGATGTTTTTAGAAATGATCTCGTGGAGTCTATTTATAGAGTTTCAAGATGTGAATTTGAATTTCAAACGATTTGACTTTCAGCCCAAACAGATAGGGAAATAGAGTGAAATCAGGAAGCAGAGTCGTTGGAAAACGACAACCGGGTAGTCGACTCCCTCAGGGTGGTAGTCGACTCCCAGAGAATTTCAATAGAAATTCTGCTTCTAGCTGGTAGTCGACTGTAATGACTGGTTTTTCATGTATTTGGATTATCTATATTATATATGTGTTTTGGTGGATTTTCTCCTTATGTGTGGTTTCCGTCTCCATAGCTTTCATTTTCGTTCGTTTTGTTGTGTTTTCCTAGCTTCTCCCTTAGATCGTTGATCTTGGAGTAAGTCACTCATGACGAACTTCAAGTCGCTCATATTTTATAGTTAGAGTGATCTTTGAAGCCATAGAAATCTTCCTGAAGCTTCGCGCTTCAATTCGGCACTTTTCGTGCACTTTAGTTGGTTCAAGAAGGGGAACCAACCGACTAGATTGAGATCTAGTCGATCGGCAACTCTTCTCAGACCGACTAGTTTACGTCAGTCGTTTTTAGCCAAGTTACTGTTTACTCTTAGTCGGTCTAAGAACAACCACCGACCGACTAGATGCGCAACTAGTCGGTCAGAACTTGCTCTCAGACCGACTAGTTCCTTTGATTAATTTTACCTAAGTTACTGTTTATCGTTAGTCGGTTCATGAACACTCACCGACCGACTAGGTCCCAAACTAGTCGATTGACGGGCCTTCACAGACCGACTAATTCACTTCCCAGATTTCTTCCTTCTTTCGCTATTTGATTTTAGTCGGTCACAGTTGAACGACCGACCGACTAGTTCCCAAACTAGTCGGTCAGCCATCCTTCGTTGACCGACTAACCGCTGTCGAAAACCTAGGGTTTGCCCAGCCGTGATTCGTGATAAGTGAAAATCGTGATAAGTGATTCGTGATAAGTGAAAATCGTGAATTAGTGATTTGGTAGCTTTTGCTACATCGTGCGTGATTGTCTCTTCCTTTAAACTGTTGCATCATACTTAACTGTCATGTCATTGCATTTTATTATAACTGCTAGGTTGTTAGTTTACTTTCCTTTCAGTTTCCTTGCTCCAGTCTTTTTAGACTTGTTGACATGTGCCCCTTGCTCTTTTGGGTGACACATGATAGATCCCGAGCCAGAGTTCGTTACAGAGGACGTAGTGTTTGCTGACGCTGAGCCCATGGCTGCCGAGGAGGAGTTTGTGGTCACTAGTGACCTGTCTTAGAGCCCGCTTGTGCTCTCTTCTTTGTTTAGGTTGCTGTTAGTTGTCGGTGCGTGGCACCTTTGTTTTGTACGTTGTACTTTGTTGGCCATGTTTGGGCCTTAGATTTTCCTTTTGAGCCTGGCGGCTTTTCTGTGATATTGTAATTCATTTTATGGATATTCTGAGATTTAATAAATTGCTTATTGTCTTATTTCATTTTTATTATCGTTGTTTCGTATTGCGTTGCAAGGACCTGACAATTGAATTTTATACGCTTATCAGGCGTGTAGCTTCACAGCTCCACGTCTGAGCGGACCTCCTCACGTCTCGCCTCCACATTTTTGGGAAGCGGGGCGTGACAGGTTTTGTTGGTGGCCCATGCAGGTCCAATTGCAAATGCGAACTATCGGAACAACGATAATAATTATAGAATGTCCATTAAATAAATTAGAACATCCAAATTATAAGCCCGGAATCTAGGTTTTTAGCGTTCCTATGTCCTAGGTGGCTGGTAGGCGTGTTAAAGCACCTGTCCCAGCTTGGTAGGAAATCCATTAGATCAGGACTATAGTAAGACTTAATTAGAAGTTTGTGCTTACTAGTTAGAGGCCCCTGATTGTTCTTAGACTTCATGCTAGTGATTGATATGATAGTCTTAAGAGTTACCTTAGTGGTTCCTGTCTAGCTCTGACCATGATAGACTCCTAAGATTTCTTTAGCCGTTCGCTTGGGTTCATCGATTTCGGGCCCAACGGAACATGACCTCGATTCTCTTAGAACCTTCCATGAGGCCTCTAATATATTATAGCCATTAGGAAGCCTTAATGTTAAGTTTCTCTTGACCTTTAGTCAACCCGATAATTAGAACCCTCTGATTCAATCTTTTCCTGGTCACTACACTTCGGTGTTACTGACCGTAGATTTTCATCGTAGTTTTCTTGAATCGTAATTTAGGTGCATTCATCACACAACCACATTCCTTGCCCTCGAATCACATGATCCCCTCATTACTATCATCGTTGATCTTTCAAATCTTTTCCGTTACAAATCTTGATTCTTCCAAAGTCGTTTTCAAATTTTCCCTTATTAAAAGTTTCCACTCGATTTAAACTTTGTTTTAAACCTTCTTTTAGTATTTCCATTACTTCCGATTGAGCTAAAAGTCATTCTTAGATTTTGAAAACCATTTGGTCGTAATTTTAAATTAATATCTCGAAACTATTTTTCTAACATATATCGTCCGCACTTGATTTTAAACTTTTGTACTATTTCGATAATTCGATATACCACCTTTTCTAAATTGCGAAATTCGTTTTAGCTATTTACCATACGTACTTTAAAATACTTCTTTCAAGATAAATAGAACTCCAATTGATTTATGAATATATACTGATTATAAGTTTGTCGAACCCGTACTTCAAAGTCTTTATACCAACCCGTTCTTGTGGCAAATCCTAGTTTCCCCTAAAAGTATTTTCGATGTTTCCCTTTCGCTAAGTTTAAATTTGTTCGAAAACTTTTAATATATATATGTTAGATTCACACTCTTTCGCTGACGTAAATTTATCTATTTTAAATATCAAAATTTTTGTTGAGATTTTAGATTACCAGTTTATAATATTTTCCAGCCTATACTTTCGTACCGATATAAATACCTTGCCCCTTTTCATATACCAATTTTATTCTGAACCGTACTTCTGTTTTTCCTAACCCAAATTATAACTTTCTTTTCTTACTTATGCCATTAAAACTTATTCGAATACCGCATCGTGTTTACTTCTTATATACCTTTCAAGTCACATGGGACTTCAGCTTTCAGCAAGTCGATTTTATGTTCAACGTTTGCCCGGATTCAGATTTTTGTAAAATTTCTTTTCGTAACCATTTCCTGATCTAGACCTCCATAATTCGGTTTTAAAGCTTTATTACTAATTTAATAATTCTATATATATATCCTCCCACTTACTTCCATACTACTAAGATGTTATTATCTTTCCATTCATCATACATATTTCTAAAAATGATTTCTAGAATAGAACTTCAATTATTTTTATATATCAGTACTATGTTCGTTGTGCTCGTGCGATAAGACCCTTGTATAAATCAGTTTCTGCTAGCGAATCCGGATTCTCTAAAAGTACCTTCAATATGGTTTATTTGGAATTTCTCTTCAGTTGTAAGACTTGGAAAAACATTTGGCATGAGCTTAAATTCCCCACACTATATTTGATCTGATTTCATTCCTCGAATCTCGAAACTTTTTCCAAAATTTTTAAACTACTGCCGCATAACATTTTCTAACATATGCCCTATATGTTCGTGTAAATGATTTACTTTTACTCGTGATAGCTTTATATAAGCTAAAACCATTCTTCTTATTATGTATATACGACTCAAACTTATTTCGAACGACTCATTTTATCGACCGGTTTCGTACTCTTCGTTTTAACTTATATCTTTTACACACTATTTTCCCTGTATCCTAATGGAGCATCATTACATCATTACACGACGGTTCTCAGGCTTTTCGATCCTTCTATTCGTTACGCTTTTGATTTCAGTTGCTTTCCTTTTTGTCTAGCCAATAGAGCTTGTCGTCGCCCGTGTCAACCTTAATATAGTTTGGTGGGCCCCATTAGTGTAATTTGATATGTTGTCGTAGTGTATTTAATTCATGGTGCATATGAAGTTGTATGTGTGTTGGTATTGGTATATTGTGTATAGGTAGTTATGTATTAGCTGCATGAGTATAAGTGTGATATACCTATGATAGTAGAATTATAATTTTGATTGGTATTACTTGTTTTTATGAGATGTCGTATGCGTGTATACCATGAGGTATACCCGACTACTGCATATCTTAACTAATGTATGAAGTAAATGTATTGATGTACCAATTGTAGATGGATGGTTATGGTATGCATATATATGATACATGGGTGTGACTATAGATAAATACCTTTGTTAGGGAGAGTAATGTAATTATTCGTGTGCTCATGTCTGTAATATTATTATGGAATATAAAGTGATTGAAATATATGATATTACCTGATTAAATATTAAGGGTGTTTGACAGTATGATATGTATATGGTTATGTTGGTAGATGTGTATGCATTAGAATAGTGTTGGTATGTGTATGGATGATGTGTTATGTATATAGAATATTCTGCTATGACTTTGAGTCTCACTCAAGCTTGAGTGGGTATGCTCTATGTACATTGGTGTATTTGTCTGTAGTTGGTGTATAGTGATGGATGTATGTATAGTGATTGGATTGTTTGTGTCCGGTTGTGTTATGCACATGATTGTGGGTCACTAAACCAGTATATAGTTATAGGCGTTGGTCTTGTGGTATAATTATTTATTAAGGGCTTGTGTGCGTGAATATATATATGTGCTAGCTAAAACTAAGTGTGTCGATGTACTGAGTTTATAATTGTATGATGGGTAAATATGAATGAAATGTTAGCATGTGTGGGTGTGCACCATGCACGGGTAAGTATGTGCCTAATTATAAGTGTTGGTGACCATGGTATGTGTGGCGTGGCGTGAATATAGTTATAGGACTATATTCGAAGTAAATATATGGTGATGTATATGTGTGCGTATGAATGACTATAAATTGTGAAATTATAATGATGGTGGAAGTATATTAAATATAATAACTTGAGTTTAGAATGGTGTGGTGTGATTACATGTGTTGACGTGTTTGGTATTGGATGTATACTAGGAGATATAGGGAGTAGTGTATTCTTATTGCATTGTGCATAGGTAGCTACCTAACGTAGAGTATTACGATGGTATTTACTAGTGTGAACTACTTAATTGGTTGTGACTATATGGACTATTGTTTTGTGCTAGGTAAGTAATAGCTATATAAGGGATGTATATATATATGAAGGAAATACGTGTATGCTTTTGACTGACTATGATAGGAATAAGTGTATGATGTGCGTGAATATATATATATATACACACACACACACACACACACACACACACACACACACACACACACACACACACACACACACACACACACACACACACACATGTTGGTAGTGTTAATGTTTGACTACCTAGTGCATATATATAAGCACTTGTAATGAATATACCAAGTTGAAATGTTAATGTGATATTGATTGAGGGTAGTTACCAGAGCGACTAGATATGTTAGAAAGTCCGAGGACGGACTTTATTCTAAGGTGGGTAGGATGTAACGACTGGTTTTTCAGGTATTTGGATTATCTATATTATATATGTGTTTTGGTGGATTTTCTCCTTATGTGTGGTTTCCGTCTCCGTAGCTTTCGTTTTCGTTCGTTTCGTTGTGTTTTCCTAGCTTCTCCCTTAGATCGTTGATCTTGGAGTAAGTCACTGTAACGACTGCTTTTCATGTATCTGGATTTATTATAATATAATATATGATTTGGTGGATTTTCTCCTCATGTGTGGTTTTCGTCTCCGTAACTTTCATTTTCGATCGTTTCGTCGTGTTTTCTCGTTTCTTCCTTAGGATCGTCGATTTCGGAGCAAGTCATTCGTGACGGGCTTCATAACGGTCGTATCTTACTATTAGATCAAGCCTAGGAGTCTTAGGAATCGATCCCGGAGCTCCGCGCTCCGTATCAGAACTTTTGGTGCTTATTAGCCGGTGTAAGAAGGGCCACCGACCGACTAGATGACGATCCAGTCGGTCGGCAATCCTTCTTGAACCGACTAGTTGGCTTTCTAAATTATTCTGGAGTTACTGTTTATCGTTAGTCGGTCTAAGAACGTTGGTTGACCGACTAGGTTACAAACTAGTCGGTCAGCAATGCTTCTTTAACCGACTAACTCTTTAAATCATTTTGACACTAGTTACTGTTCCTTCTTAGTCGGTCTTAGTTCATCTTTCGACCGACTAGTTATCAAACTAGTCGGTCAAGCTTTGTACTCAGACCGACTAACTCTTAGTTCAGGTTTTCGACTGGAGTTACTGTTTACACTTAGTCGGTCTGCGTTGTTCAACCGACCGACTAGATCTCAAACTAGTCGGTCAACAGTTGTTCTTTGACCGACTAAGCAGTGCAGGAAACCCTAGTTTTGCCCTAGCCGCCACCAAACTCTATAAATACCCCTCCAAACGTTTTCTTCTCCTCCCTCACGACCTAAAACCCTAATTTCTCCCCCATTGAGCCCCCATCTCCCTCAAACCATTGATCCTTCATCCCAAGCTCATCCTCCATCATCCAAACCCTCCCTCAACTCATTCCACCTCTCATCTTCCCCAAATCTCCATCAAAATCCCCAAAATCCACCAAAACCCTATTTCTCCAAACTTCTCCAATCATTTCCAGATCTGAACCCTAGGTTCCCCGGAGCGTTTCTTCCGTCGCCGTGGTTGCTCGGCGTTATTCTCCCGTTCCCTACGCGGTAATACTCGATTCCTTTAATTTTAGCATAACCCACATTGACATTGTGAAACCCTAATAAAATGAATGGTTAGATGATTAGGGTTCTAATAAGAAACCTATTTAGGATCATTGTGCTAATAATTGTTTTGCCATAACAGTGATCCATTCCGTAATTAGCTTGTGTGACGACCTTCATTGCTCGTCAATCCCGGTATCAGGCAAGTGAAACTTGCATCCCTTGATTTAGGCCATGTCTTAGGCCATTTACCTTGCTTTAGCGTAAAAGAGACTAGACGGTGAAAGGATAGCCGTTTAGACGCCATTGACCTAGCTTGACAACGAAGCTTGGTCCGTCACTTTCATCATGCTTGTATGTCACGTTTACTTTCCTTAACGGTACGCGTATTAACTGTTCATGTCATCCATGCATCCTTAACCGCTATTGCATTTTAACTGCCATGTTTAATTTAATTAACGGTACGCGAATATGTTCATGTCATTGCATTTTGCCTGTCACATTTAATTTAATTAATGGTACGCGAATTATCTGCTCATGTCATTGCATGCTTGAACACTTATCGTGATTGCGTAGCTTCGCTACAAACTTGTACTATTTGTTCCGGCTAGGCACCCGTTCTGCGGGCATAATCCTATGCCAAATACACTTTCTGGCTCGTGTCCCAGAAGACGAGCTCATCACAGCCTGCGGGCGATAGGGCACTCGTTGAGTGATCCCTTGTACTTGATACTTGAACACAGCCTGAGGGCAATAGGGTACTCGTTGAGTGATCCCTTGTACTTTACTTGTACTTGACATTACATGTCACCCCGGCCACTTGATACTTGATACTTTACTTTACTTGTTACCACCTTATTTTACTTGCCATGCACCATACTTTAACTGCTAGGTTGCTAGTTTACCTTTCATTCAGTTTCCTTGCACAAGTCTTTCGACTTGCTGACATGTGCCCCTTTTCTCTTTTGGGTGACACATGTTAGAGCCCGAGCCCGAGTTACTTGCTGAGGACGTGGCGTTCGCTGACGCTGAGTCAGAGACCGCGTTGATTGAGGATTACGTTGACACTGGGGATCAGTCTTAGTGTCTTCGTTTAGCTTTTGTTAGGCTGCTTAGTTGTCGGTGCGTGGCACCTAGTTTGATACTCTGTTATGTTTGTGTTGTTTTGTTTGGCCTTGTTCTGGGCTTTAGACTCTTTTCTGTTAGCCTGGTGGCTTTTCTGTGATGTTGAATATTTTGTGGACGAACTTTGGGATTGGTATTTTTATCCGTCTCTTTATTATTATTGTTGTTGTTCCTTTTGCGATTACAGGGACCTGCTTATACTAAATTGACGCTTATCGGGTTTGGGGCTTCACAGCTCCACTCTCGTGCGGACCTTCTCACGTCTCGCCTCCATTTTAGGGAAGCGGGGCGTGACAGTCACTCATGACGAACTTCAAGTCGCTCATATTTTATAGTTAGAGTGATCTTTGAAGTCATAGAAATCTTCCCGAAGCTTCGCGCTTCAATTTGGCACTTTTCGTGCACTTTAGTTGGTTCAAGAAGGGGAACCAACCGACTAGATTGAGATCTAGTCGGTCGGCAACTCTTCTCAGACCGACTAGTTTACGTCAGTTGTTTTTAGCCAAGTTACTGTTTACTCTTGGTCGGTCTAAGAACAACCACCGACCGACTAGATGCGCAACTAGTCGGTCAGAACTTGCTCTCAGACCGACTAGTTCCTTTGATTAATTTTACCTAAGTTACTGTTTATCGTTAGTCGGTCCATGAACACTCACCGACCGACTAGGTCCCAAGCTAGTCGGTTGACGGGCCTTCACAGACCGACTAATTCACTTCCCAGATTTCTTCATTCTTTCGCTGTTTGATTTTAGTCGGTCACAGTTAAACGACCGACCGACTAGTTCCCAAACTAGCCGGTCAGCCATCCTTCGTTGACCGACTAATTGACCCAGAAACCCTAGGTTTGCCCTACCCGCCGCGACTTTTCCTATAAATACCCCGATCGTTTCTCTTTCTTTCTTTCACTTATCTTGGCCATTCTCTCTCCCCTTTTGATCTCTGATCTTCCCCAACCTTCCTCAACCCTTCCTCCTTCCTCAAAGAGCCCCTCTCACCCTCAATAGCTCCGGCCACCTCCCCGTATGCCGTCGGCCAACCCCAAAACCCCCAAAAACCCCCAAATCCCATTTCTCCAGATTTCCTCGCCGTTTCCAGATCTGAGCCGTAGTTCTCCGGATTGTTCTTCTGTTGCCGTGCTTGCTCGACATCGATCTTCCGCTTCTATACGGTAGTATTCGATCCTTAATATTTGATTCGGGTTCAATATTACATATTTAACCCCCCATTTAGCCCTATTTTGTGCTCATGTGATGCTACATTGTTCTCTAATTCATACGTATTTTGTACACAATTATTTATTAGAGAAAACACTCTATTTGAGCATAAAACAGTAATTAATGGAGTATTTATGCACTTTTTATATTTTTTCTAGCTTGGTCTCGATCTCATGATTCCAACGACTATTTATTTGTATTTTTCTGAGATATGTGCTAATTACTATGAATTTTTGAATGCAGAATATCAATAAAATGAAGATATTAAAGTGTGCACGGATCTTGGCGCGACACGTGGCAAAATCCTATCGCTCCCCGCTTCATCCTACGGGCGTAATCAAGCAGCGACGCGGCTTAATTATGGCCGTTGGATCGAGATCCAACTGCCCGCAACGAAACAAAACGCAACAGCAGCGGGCGGCATCTCAAAGGCCACGTGGCGGCCATCCGTGAATCTCCCGCTTGATCGGACGGTTCGCATCAATTTGAAATCGAAATCGCAGATCTGGGCAACGTGGCCTTTTATCAAGCGTTGGATTTCGATCCAACGGTCGCTCGCAACGCAGATCGAAGCAACGAAGCGGTCGGATAACGACCGTCCGATCGAAATCTTACGGACATTATCTCCCCCGCAATTTTGAAAGCGAAATCAGCTGTAGCGGCGACGTGGAGAAATGATAACCGCCCGATCGCACATCAACGGGCGAGGATTGCATCCGAGCTGCACTCGGATTTGGATAGCGGGTGCGCGAGATCGGATCCGATAGAGACGCCACGTGTCGCGACGAGGCTTGATCCCGCTGCGATGTGCGGCCCTCGTTGGCTCCGATCGAGATCAACGGCCCGGATGAGTTCGGGCGCGATATTGGTGCGGGTTTAGACCCGTTAACACACACTAAACCCGCAATGAGCGTATATAAGGTATTTTAGGGGTTTTTGGGCATATACAAGCAGATTGTGGCGTATTTTGGGCGTATTGGAGGCTCTAGGAGCCGTATTTCCCCTCTGAAAAATTCTGTAAAATTCCAGAGGCTATTTTTATTATTTCCAGAAAGTTTGAAGTCGAAACATGGAGATTTGGTGATATTTTCTTTAACTCAAACCCCGTATTTTGGTGTTTTTCATCGTATTTTGCTATGAACTTGAAGTATTTGGCTATGAAACTTGTTTATTCTTGCATTATGAGTAGCTAAAACTTATTTGTGCATGGTATGGAGTAGTTAGGGGATGTGATTTTTGTTAGTTTGGTTGAATATCCTTGTGCTAAATCGTTAAACGTCGTTAAAATTGTAATCTTTGTTCGTAAATCGACTTTTTCATATTCCAAAAGAATTGATTTAGTTGATGATCGCCCCAAAAGGGTGAGTTTTGATCTCCCCAAAAAGGAGTTTCATACCGTAGTCTTGATCTCTCCAAAAGAGAGTTTCATATCGTATTATAACTTTAGCGACGATCTTTTTGAATATTGTGTTTGAACCCCCAAAAGGGCATCTTCCGATGAGTTGCTCCCAAAAGGAGAATTCATTGAGTTATATTGGGTATTTTCCGGTGAATTGCTCCCAAAAGGAGAATTCATTGCGTTATACTTATCAACCAAATTAATACGAATCGTTGATCCTAACGAACCCATACCATGTGCATACTTTTTATAGATATTTTCACGACTTTTCTTTGTTCGTTTTGTTCGCACATCACCATCACGTACTTTCACACCATCATCGCCATCATTGCTGAAGTGGTTAGTTTCTTTTTGTATGATTTCTATTTGATTTGAATTGTGGTTGCAACAGATTTCTTCCAGTGGATTCGACATCTGGACTCCCAGATTTTACTACTTGTACAGACTCTTGTGCTTGAGAGAAGCACCTTTTCGGAGCCCACCAATATTCTCATAACCCACATCGTATATTGAAACCCTAATAAAAATGGATATTAGACATCGTAGGATTCGATTATAAAACTGGTTTTGGATATCATTTCTAATGTTGTTTTGCCATGGCAGGGATCCCATCCCCGTAGGTTACCATTTTGTGACGTGTCTCGTTGATCGTCATCCTTGGTGCCAGGCAAGTGAAACTTGCCACTTAGGGTTTTGGGCCATGTCCTTAGGCCATTTACTTGTTTTAGCGTAAAAGAGACTAGGCAGTGAAAGGATAGCTGCCTAGACGCCCTTTGATCTAGCTTGACAACGAAGCTAGATCCGTCACCTTCATCATGCTTGCATGTCATGTTTAATTTCAATTAACGGTACACAAATATCTGTTCATGTCATTGCATACTTGATTGTTCATCGTGTTTGTGTAGCACACGCTACTTTAAAATGTAAGCTGCGGCGAGTAGGATCTTGACTCCTACATCGTGACTTGAGGCTAGGTGCACCCCTATGCCAAATACACTTCCTGGCTCGTGATCCAGAAGCGAGCACAGTGTGTTGCTAATCCCAACGCTCGATACACGTGGAGGGGTAGGGTTAAACAGTCGCTTGAGCGTAAGAGTTGCCCCGATCAGCCACTCTAGCCAAAAGACGGAAACTCTGAGCACAAAGTGAAAATCGTGATAAGTGATTCATGATAAGTGAAAATCGTGATAAGTGATTCGTGATAAGTGAAAATCATGAATTAGTGATTTGGTAGCTTTTGCTACATCGTGCATGCTTGTCTCTTCCTTTAAACTGTTGCATCATACTTAACTGCCATGTCATTGCATTTTATTATAACTGCTAGGTTGTTAGTTTACTTTCCTTTCAGTTTCCTTGCTCAAGTCTTTTTAGACTTGCTGACATGTGCCCCTTGCTCTTTTGGGTGACACATGTTAGATCCCGAGCCAGAGTTCGTTACAGAGGACGTAGTGTTTGCTGACGCTGAGCCCATGGCTGCCGAGGAGGAGTTTGTGGTCACTGGTGACCTGTCTTAGAGCCTGCTTGTGCTCTCTTCTTTGTTTAGTTTGCTGTTAGTTGTCGGTACGTGGCACCTTTGTTTTGTACGTTGTACTTTGTTGGCCATGTTTGGGCCTTAGATTTTCCTTTTGAGCCTGGCGGCTTTTCTGTGATATTGTAATTCATTTTATGGATGTTCTGAGATTTAATAAATTGCTTATTGTCTCATTTCATTTTTATTATCGTTGTTTCGTATTGCGTTGCAAGGATCTGCCAATTGAATTTTATACGCTTATCAGGCGTGTAGCTTCACAGCTCCACGTCTGAGCGGACCTCCTCACGTCTCGCCTCCACATTTTTGGGAAGCGGGGCGTGACATCGACTCCCTCCTCTGGTAGTTGACTCCCAGAGCAGTTTTATCTGAAACTCAGCTAGTTGAAAAGTGTAATCAACTCCTGGGTGTATTGGAGGTTGACTACTAATAATAGATCGACTAGCTTTTGCTCTCAAGAGTTAAAAAGGATTTTAAAAAAATTTAAAACATTTTTCTTTGAAATCATGTGTGTGTGTGTGTGTGTGTGTGATATCTACTTTGGCTTTGACATAATCCTACGAAACAAAAAAACTCACACACTTAGACTAAGACGAGATCTTCAGGAAGCCGTTTAGATGATTGAAAACGATGCGCGCTTCTCCTGAATTTTGAGTTCATTCTTCATTAACCTTGAGCACGAACTACATATTGTGCTTGACGTAGAACTAGCAAATTCGTCTTCGTCTTTCGAGTGTGGTTAAGCTTCTTTGGAGTATGCGTAAAGTCACCGTTCGCATAACCTGCACACTTGAGTTGTATTGTAGTTAGTACACTAACATCATTTGGTGTGCTCATCATCAAAACCACTAAGGGGTTAGATTCAATTTCCAATCAATAATCTCCAATACAAACTCCCATCATTATCCGTTTACAACATATTCTTCTTTCTTCTTTTTTTAATAACACACGGCCTGTGGGCCTGATGCCCATGGCTTGGATGTGGACTTCAGGCACACAGGAAAAACAAGATCTTCTTTTTTTATAAGTGCGTTGGGCTGCTAGCCCAAATGGCCCACTTGGCTTACCCCATCCCTAACCCGATTAGGGTTAGAGTTGAAGGGGGTGGGGGTTGCGCCGGCGGCGGCGGCCCCCCGGCTGCCGCCGTCGGGCACGGCTGCACCGCGGGTGTAGGCCGCAGGCGCGCGGGCGGCCGCTTGCTGCGACTGACAGCCAATGTTTTTTAAAAATAATGTGTTCGACCGGATCTGGCCATTATACAACCGT
>CM061141.1:313144308-313261340 GCA_030789695.1 Scilla litardierei | reverse complement strand
AGTCGGCCGAAAAATATTCCCAAAAATGGCCTTCAGCATCGTCAACCGAGTCAGTGACTTGGTCGAGTAGTAGGTTGCTCGGTCGGCCGCTCGGTCCGAGCAAATGTATTACTCGACCGAGCATGACAATAAGTCATGCTCCTCCAAAATCATCACTCTATCTGCTCAGTCCGAGTCAGCTCTGCTCGGTCGAGCAGATAGCTAACTCGGTCGCTGAAGAAGCTGCTTGGGCCGTGCAAGAGATTAGTCGGGCGTAGGAATTAAGGGTTGCTCGACCGAGCACCATGATGCTCGGTCCAAGCAGGCTGCGTATCTTCTCTCTTCTTTATTTTGCATCTGCTCGACCGAGCAGCTGCTCTGCTCGGTCGAGTCGCTTGGGAAACTCTTTCCTAGAGCATCTGAGGCACCTCCTCTCTACTTGCTCTCTCCTCCACTCCTCTCATGGCTCACAAAACTCGACGAACTCATGTAGAGCTTCGCCAACGAGCTCACGGGCGTGTCAGATGTGTCCATACCCAGATCGGGTCCCAAATCGCTCCAGGATCCCTGAAAATTCATAAAACGCTACGAAACTCGAATATAACGTTAGAAATACGATATCGTAGGAAAATACGGGATTTGAATGCGAAAATGGCATGGAATGTGATGTCATGATGCTATGAAAAAGGTGTAAAATATAGACACCTCAATACCTACGGTTACGAGAATCATGTCTAAGCTTACGATTTCTAAATAATAGAATATGTTATTGAAAGGGATATCACGTACATGTGATTACTTGATCTGTAGCTTTGGCCTCTTCCACAGTCATAGTATAAGCTTGGTGTCTTGGAGGCGGTGCCTGTTGTCATGCTTGCTGGAACACTTGCTGCTGAGAAGGGAGTGGCTGTCGTTGAAGAGCAGATGGTGGTGGTCGTTGTGGAGCATTCCTGGCGGGGTTATTAGCCGGAGCAGAGTTAGGAGGTGGTGGCCTCTTTGGGCAATCCCTTGAGGCATGGTCCTTTGACCCACAGATCAGGCAAAGGTTCATATATGATCGACATTCGGACCAGAAGTGTCCTGGCTTTCCACAATGATGACACACCTGACGTGGTGGTGGGGCCTGTCTCATGAATTGAATATGCTGGGCACGCTTGTACATCTGGTTGGATGGGGGTCGACGGGTGGATCCAGCAGCAGAGTTTGGAGGTAGTGGCCTTCTGGGAGGGGCAGCTATCTTTTGCCTTTCATCTCTTTCAATGAACTCGTGTTCACGAGCTGCAGCTAGAACCTCAGTATATGTGCAGAGTTGACGTCCGACCAAGTTCTGTCGGATCTCTATGTTTAGTTCTTGCTTGAAGCGTTGTGGTCTGGTCAGAGGGGTGGCAACCATCCCAGGAGCAAAACAGCTAAGCATTGTAAATTGGGCATCATACTGTTCCACTGACATAGAACCTTGCTTCAATCCGATGTACTGAGCTTGCAGTTCCATCTGAGCTTCAGGTGAGAAGTACTGGGTGTTGAAGTGGTCGATGAACGTCGCCCAGTCGATTGGTCGTTGTAGAGGACATTCAGCGGAGCTCCACCAGATTCTAGCTCCGTCAGTCAGCTGGGATTTGGCAGTGTCCACCCATGCATATTCTGCGATCTGAACGTCTCTCAAATCATCTTCGGTGCTTCGCATCCATTCTTCAGCCTTCAGAGGGCCATCCACACCATTCCAGGTCTTTGGACAGAGTGACCGGAATTGTTGTATGCATCATCCGTGCTTTTGTTCTCCTCGTATAGCTTGAACCATTTCTCGCAATGCGACATCAGAAATTTGATGCACAGTGGGAGGTGGTCCATTGCTGGTCTGTTTGCTAACTCCAGACAGATCAGCTCTGTTGGGACTCTCAGAGGTGTTTTCTTCCATCGTTTTGAGTGTCACACCTACATACATAGGAAAATGTCAGCTTTGTCGAGCATTGTATATGGTACATCTTAATTTTACTATACTGTTCACGGGGTAATTTGTGCAGACCTGCATGGGCCACCAAACTTGTAACGACCCGCTCTCAGGGGGGCCATTACTTATTTGATTTTAATTGCAGGTCTACAATTTACCAGTGAAATCAATATAGCCACAATCCAGAGATGTACCAAATACTCAAACTAGCGTATATACATTATTATAGTCCGAATTTAAAATGCAACAGCAAGCAGCACTCTCTCACCAAATACATAAAAGGAAGTACAGAAAGAAAATGAGAAAGGTAAATACATAATATAACACACACACACACACACCAACACAAGCGGCTAAAGCTCAGCAGTCTCGGGGTCGAACTCTGACTCTTCGAACTCAGGGGCAACTTCCTCAATCTGGTCATCGTCTGTCGGTGCCATAAATGATATCGTAGGTAAGTCACAACAATTCTAAATATAGAAAAGAAGCAGTACACAAGTATGACAAAAGTAACTACGTATAAGCAGACCAGAGTGAAAAGTAAAGTACTGAACAACAACTGTATACAACTGAGTAGTAAAAGTAAACAGAACTGAAAGAACAGAACAACTATACTGTGGTAGTGCTAGTGTAAAGCAGGCTAGGTAAGTGAAACATGCTATTGCTGTAGCTAAAAATACGACAAGTAAGGTACTGGTGACTGCACAGGTGTAGTAGGTAAAGTGTATGTACTACAAGAGGTGATCGTGCAAGCTACACTAGAACTACGTGACTCAAGTCGGAGAGTATAATATGTGACCATTGAGTTCATCTCTTGCCCGGGTGCGCTTACCCAGATGAATGTCGAAACACAGGCAGCTAGACATGATGCTGACACGGGCAACATATTTACGTTTGCCGAAACACAGGCAGCTAGACATGATGCCGAAACATAGGCAGCTAGACATGTAGATGAACTCTATTCACTCCCACACTCTCTCAAACTATGAGTTACCCCAAAACCCCCAGTGAAGTGTCAAGTGTTATATGGAATGTTTCACAAGATGTTCCATACGGTGTATCACATGATGCTAGTCAAACCAAGACCACTGGTTGACTTTCTTATTGAAAACCAGAAAGGTAGGAACCTCATTCCAAAGCAGACTGTGCCAAAGCACAGTGGATGCTAAGGAATTAGAGAATAAAGACAAGTCCAACATTCGGGGTGTCGATTCCATGCTTCGAGCATGTGGTAGTATTGTTTAGCACACAATTTACCCAAGTTGATGGTTGTGTGCTACAACCACCAAAGCTGCAAGTTGGCAAAGTAATCTGTAGTTGATTACTTTCCTATTAGATTAGGTTTCTAGTTCGGTTCAAGTCAAGTAGCCGTTTTGAGGCTATAAGTGGTGTTCTTAAGTTCGTACGAGTACACTAGCTAATTTTCTAAATCGTGACTTACTGATTTCGAGGTTGTGATAGCAAGCTGGGACTAGATCTAGTGTTTCCATGGAAGTTGGTGCACAAGGATTGGTACCTGCAGGTTAAAGAATACAACATTTTCTATTTATATAACCTGATCGTTTTGATTTTTAACTTGATTGAAATGGTGCCGAAAAGCGTTCTAAATTTTTATATAGGCTAGATATGAGGAAAATAATTTTGCTGAAGGAGAAAATATTTTTCAGAAGCTTCTGGTAATTTTTATAATTTTTAAAAGCGTAAAATCAATTTAAAAACTAATTTTAATTAGGTAATGTGTTTATTCAACAATTTCGTCTGGGTGCAATACTAATCAGAAAGTTGCAAGTGAGCTGTCAAAATGACCGTCTCGAAGAGTACTACAACATATAATTTTCTCACGTATCAGTTTACGTGAAAATAACAAGTTATGGATTTTCAAGTGAAAATGACGTATTCAAGTTTAAGGCTTTAAAATTTATTGTGGAAAAAATAAGCATCTGGAGCTGGACTTGTATTTTTTTGATTTTCTGGAGCTGGACTTGTATTTTTCCGACCCTTATATTATTTACTATGAATTTTAGACCAATAAACCCATATTATAAATATTTAAATACGTATATACGACTCGTATATACGTATCTGTATTTCACTTACCGCGTTTCTTTTACGAAAGCATGCAGCGGAGGGGTGTTTGGGTGCTTTGACATCGGACGGCAGCGGAGGGGTGGGGGACGCGGCAGACGGCGTCGGCGTTGGCGAAGACGACGGGGGCGAGCGGTGTACGGTGGGAGGCGCTTCGAGGCGAGGCCACAGAGATGGAGAGGGGGTAGAGAGGTGTTTGCAGCGGTGAGCGGACGTTGCGTCGTCGAAGGAAGGCCACGGCGTAAGGAGAAGCGGCGGCGAACGGCATTGAGGACAGTGGCGACCCACCGGGGAAGGGTGAGAGAGGGGAGAGTGAGCGTGGGGAGAGGGGGTAAGCTGTGTGCATGGGCGGGGGTTTTTGGGGGCTGTCCATGGCGGTGGCAACGTTTGCAACGGGTGGTTGTCGTGAGCGGTGGCGGGCGGCGGTTAAGGCCGCCGGAAGGGGGGAGCGTGAGAGTGGGAGTTTGCGAGAGTGGGGGTGAGTGAGTGAACTGAGAGATATGGAGAGAGTGGGTTTCGGGGAGAGAGAGAGAGAGTTAAAACGGGGGGAGAGAGGTGGGCTTGGGAGAGTGAAGAATTAGGGGGGTTTATAGTTAAGTTAAATTAGTAAACAATTAGGGTAGTTAGTCAACTCTAATTAATACATTAGGTAAGTATTAAATGACATTAGGTATAACTTTAGACTAATTTTAGAAAAAGTTTAAACGTGTCCCCTTCCACGTTTTAGACATCGTTAGGGTAATTTTCGTTTGGGTTAATATAATTAAGGTAAGTTAAAAAAAGTAAGTAGTGAAGGTCATTAGTAAAATTTAGTAACAAATTTACAATTGTGCCCCTGAGATTAAATGTGTTCGAAAAATTACGAAAACATAGCCACGAGTTTATTTCGTCACGAGGATCGTGAGTACGAGATCCATTTTGGGGTTTGAGCTACGGAGATACGAATTTTGGGCCAAAACGTTTAGGAAGCGGGTGTGCGGGTTCTAGGTTAAGTTGATATCAGAAAATTACAAAATTAATATCGAGAGCCTTAAATGATCATAGAATGATACTGTAGAAGTTCAAAAACATTTTGATGATGTTTGTATAGAAAATTAATTAATTCAGGCAAAACAGTAATGATTGAAAATGAATTTTTATCAAAATTGTTTAGAGGTATTTGATGAAACCAGAACTTACTGAAATACACCACAACTAGTTTAATGCTTCCAAATATTTTTTATAAGAAATTTTTGAATTCATTTTGATATAAAACTCCTGACTAACCATTATAAAATAGTTTTTAAAATGTGACAATAGATCAAATACGTAATTAGATGTGTCGATGAAAACGAGTTGTTATAGCTACCCCCAATGAACGATGCTCGAGTCGTTGCAAAATTCTTTAAGAATACCATCCTCCCCCGTTTCGGGGAAACAAGGACGGTCATAAGTGATGGTGGAAGTTATTTCATCGAAAGCAAGTTTGAGGCCTTACTCAAGAAGTACGGAGTATTTCATAAAGTTGGACTCGCCTATCATCCTCAAACAAGTGGACAAGTAGAGATCTCCAACATGAAGATAAAGACCATCCTCGAGAAGACAGTTAGCTCATCACAGAAGGATTGGTCCCAGAAGTTAAACGATGCACTATGGGCATATCGCACGGCGTTTAAAACCCCCATTGGAACAACCCCTTACAAGCTAGTCTATGGAAAGGCATGTCACCTACCGATGGAACTGGAGCAAGGGCTTTTTGGTCTATCAAGAAACTCAATTATGACTACAAAAATGCAGGACTACGCGCCTCCTGATTATCAATGAGTTAGAAGAACTTAGGAGAGACGCATACGAAAACACCAAAATTTACAAGGAAAAGACTAAAATCTACCATGACAAGTTAATCACGGTAAAGCGTTTCAACGTAAGAGATCAAGTCCTCCTCTACAACTCCAGACTGCGACTCTTTCTAGGGAAGTTGAAGTCCTGGTGGTACAGCCCATTTAAAATACTTCCGATATTCCCGAGCGGTGCAGTGGAGATTGAGGGAGACAAGAACGGACTATTCAAGGTCAACGAACAAAGGTTAAAGCCCTACAAGGCCAGTGACCCAATTGGCAAGAGGGGATCTCTCGCTCTCGCCGACTGCTCTCCTGCTTTAATCCATCCTAGGTTGGGGGGGATTGTCGCGCCAACCAGGTACTTCCATTCCAATTCTATTTATGTTTTACCTTACCCAACCTCGTAAGTGGTGGTGCTGCCTGATTTTTAGCTTCTCGTTGTCCCATTGTCTCCCCCTCTTATCATTGTGCCCATCTGTCAATTCAGGGCACAGCTTAGTCCATCTTGGGGGAGTCACATTTTGGCATCGATTTTTGTTGTCCTTAGTGTCCATTTTATACATATTGCATATCATCAGTATCATCATCATCATCATTTGCATTTCTGTATATATATGTATGTATGTATGTATGTGTGTGTGTGTGTGTGTGTGTGTGTGTGTGTGTGTGTGTGTGTGTGTGTGTGTGTGTGTGTGTGTGTGTGTGTGTATGAGGGAAATGTGCCTAAGAATGACCTCGGGTAGAGATACCTGAGCACACCCCCGCTGTTCGGGGTTTGTGAGTATTTTTTTTTTGAAATTTTTTTTGCAGTAGGTAGATATACTTGTTATGTAGCTCCCCACAAAATTTCAGGTCAATCCAACACCGTTTGAGCCTCCGTTCATTGATTTCAAAAACGTTGCGCAAAACTGTCCAAATTCTGTTGCATATTGTGTTGCATATGGCCACTATTGTTGGGTTGTTGGAAACGAAGGTTCAGGAGTCGAAGAGTGATATCGTAACTTCTTGTTGTCCTAGGAAGTGGGTGGCTTTTCATAATTATGCCCATGCACCGAAGGGCCGTGTGTGGATTGTTGCGGACCCAGATGTTTGGGATTGCTACTTGGTATCTTCTTCTTCGCAGCACATTACTCTTGATTGTATCAACCGAGGAGAGTTCCTGGTGACATTCTCCTTTATCTACGCTTCCAATTTGGCCTCTGATCATTCTCTCCTCTAGGATTCCATTCGCCGTGATTGTCTCGCTGTTGGGGGCAGGTCTTGGATGGTGTTGGGTGAATTCAACGTAACCTGTTTTATTGAGGAGAAGATTGGTGGGCGTTCTCTTACTCCTGAGCAACTTGTCGACTTCAACAGTTGCGTCGATGATTGCGGGCTTGATGACTTGAGATGTGTTGGCGATCACATGAGTTGGAGAAACTTTGCCTCTGTTGGCCCTAGCATATCCTGCAGACTTGACATGGCCCTGGTCAATTCCCCCTGGCTGGCTTCTCTCCCATTTGCCTTTGCCTCCTATCTCCCTCCTGGCACTAGTGATCATTTGCCAATCCTACTGCAGATTATCCCCCCTAATTCGGGGCCTAAGCCCTTCCGTTTCTTCAGCAGCTACCTTCAGATCCCTGGTTTATACTCTCTCCTCCTTACGGTCTGGCGTGGGCACTTCTCGGGCTCTCCCATGTTGAGGCTCGTCTCCAAGCTCAAGGCCCTCAAATGTGCCATCAGAGCCTGGCCGCTGGCCCGTCACCCCTTCCCCCTTCGGAGACCATTAGGTAGGACATCTCTACTCTGCGGGCCGTCCCTGGCTTCCACTCTTCTCCTGATCTTCTTAGCCGTGATCATTCCCTTGGCCGTCTTCTTGCTTCTAGCCTTGACTGTGAGGAGAGTCAGGCGAGACAGAAGAGTAGGTAGACTTGGATTTCTCAGGGGGACACAAACACCAAGTTCTTCTATGCTGCTACCAGGGACCAGGCAGTAGGTAATAGTCTTCTCCACTTGATCCAACCTGACGGTAGCCCTGCCACCCAATTGGATTCCATTAGGTCTGATGTTGTTGAGTTCTTCTCCGCCCTATTCCACCAGGATACCCACCCCTCCTCCTTCCCTGAGTTGATCCCTAAGCGCATTCTCTCTCCTGGTGCTTATGATTGGATGGGAGGCCCTGTTTCTGATAATGAGATCAAAGAAGCTCTCTTCACCTTTGATCGTGATAAGTCTCCCGGTCCCGATGGCTTCCCCTTCTTCCAAGAAATGTGGGGGATTGTTGGCGGGGATGTTCTCATTGCAACTCGCTCCTTCTTCTCCTCGGGGTGCATCCTAAAGCAGATCAACCACACCTTCCTCACCCTTGTCCCCAAGACCCTTTGGCCTCTTCGCTTGGGGACTACCGACCCATTTCTTGCTGTAACGTCGTTTACAAGATTATATATAAGGTTCTCAGTAGAAGGCTTGTCGAGGTCATTCCTGAGCTCATTTCCTGGAACCAGTCCGCTTTTATTAAGGAGCGTCTCATCTCTGACTCGTCCCTCCTCGGCCATGAGCTTATCAGAGACTTCTCTTCTTCTATGGGGGCTAAGGCCTGCATTCAGTTGGACCTTTGAAAGGCCTTTGACAGCATCAACCGTGAGTTTATCTACTATTTCATGGCTAGGCTCGGTTTTCCACCTTCCTTCATCCATTGGGTCAGGGTTTGTGTTGACTCTGCTTCCTTCTTTGTCCTCGTTAATGGGTCGCCTGCTGGTTTCTTTGGGAGTAATAGGGGCATCCGCCAGGGGGACCCCATCTCCCCTTTCCTCTTCGTCTTAGTCATGGAGTCTTTTTCCCTCCTTATGGATGCTTCTTCTCTTGCTGGTACTATTCGACCCCCTAAGAGGGGGGTCGGGGGATTCCGTCTCATCTCCTCTTCGCCGATGACATGTTGGTCTTCTGCAAAGCAGATTCTACCTCATTCCTGGAGCTGGAGAGGCTCCTGGACTCCTTCCACCATATGTCGGGCCTTGAGGTGAATAAGGGGAAGAGCAAGCTGATTCTCCGCAAAGGGTGCTCCTTTGGTGGTGAGCTCTCCCTCCTCCTTGGTATTCCTATCGCCAATCCTCCTTTCAAGTATCTTGGGCTCCCGCTCTCTTCCTCCCACCCTGCAGCTAAGCTCTACTCCAGTCTAGTTGACAAGTGCAAGGCCAAAATCTCGGGGTGGTCGTCTAGACTCCTTTCCACGGCAGGGCGCATTGAGCTGGTGCGCACTGTCATCCATGGGTATGTCTTTTATTGGATTCAATCTTTCAGGATCCCCCCCTCTGTTTTGGCTATGATCGATCGCATGTGTCGGGACTTCATCTGGGGGTGAATCTCCACCTTTGGCGTTGGGAGGACATGTGCTTACCCAGAAGCAGGGGAGGGATTGGGTTGCATAGTCTTCGTGAGGTGGGGGTGGCGGGTGGTGTTAAGCTCCTCTGGCGTCTTCTACATTTCCTTCCCCATGGGCCTCTTATATGCACAGTACATATATGCGGCACACCCCTCTTTTTCAGTGTGAGGCTTCTGTTCTGGATTCGGGTTCTTGGAAGCATCTCCCACAGTTGTCGAGATTCTGCAGCCTCTTGCTTCTGCCGTGTTATTGGTGATGGGTGATCCTCGTCTTTCTGGTTTGATCCCTGGTTGCCCGGTGGCCCCCTGGCCAAGATGTGTACCCCTCCTGCCTCAATGCGCTATCGTCGGGTTTCCGACTTCTGGTGTGAGCGTGGTTGGGCGCTTCCTACTAAGCTTCAGCACATCCTCCACCTCCTTGTTCCTGCCTCGATGACTGCTGGCCCGGACTCCTGGGAGTGGACACTTGACGGTGGTTGCTCCCTTCGGTCAGCCTGGTCCTCTACTCACCGATGCTCCACTCCAGACCGCCTGGCTTCTATTGTCTGGTTCCCTGGGCACACGCCCAAGTTTGCCCTTACCTTGCTGCGAGCCCTCACTGACCACCTCCCTACCACCCATCAGCTTGCTCGACGGGAGATCCGCGATCAGTCTACTTGTGTTCTGTGCGGTTCACACCCGGAATCTTCTCGCCGTATCTTCTTCCGCTGTGACTACAGTGCGTTCATTTGGGCGGCTTGCAAACTCCGACTGGGTCTTCCCTCTGGCTCCAAATCTATCACTATTGACGTGCATTTGCTTAGATAGCGATTTGGATCTAGAGGGAAGACCACCCCTTGGGGCAAGATCTCCTTGCTTGTCTTCTTTGTGGTTGTGTGGCATATTTGGAAGGAGCGGAACAGCCGTGTCTTCCGATCCCTGCAGAGCCTCATGACTACCATGCTTGCCAAGATCACTTCTAATGTCTCTGATGCCCTGGCTGGTTTTGATCTTAGGGATGTTGATACTGTGGATCTTAGTTTTTTGGGAACTGGGGTCTTTCTTAGGCTCTTTTTGTATGCCTCCCCAGTATAGTTTTTTCCTTCCTTTGGTTTTCTTGGCAATGCATGTTCGTGCATGTATGGGGTGACTGCTTCCCAGCCTCTCCCTCATCTGCACGGTTTGTTGGCCATTGTCTTGATGTTGTCCCTTGTTTATAGCAATATACATACTCACTTACTTTTCAATATATATATATATATATATATATAATATACATATCAGCTCTTACCTCGGTATGTGCGCAAACCCTTAGGGCGATTTCCTGTTGCTTCAGGCCGGAGCTCCGGTGCCCATCCGGCGCAGCTGCGGTGCCTCGTTTCCCTCCCCTCCCTTCTACTCCCCCCTGCCTGTATGGCATCCTCCAATTCGGGACCAGCTGCTCCCGACCGTTCTAAAGCCCCTTTGCCGTCTGTGCCGTCTGCGAACAATGTTGCGGACCTTGGTCGCCACCCTGATGGAGGCGGTGATGAGCATGCTTGGTCTGTAGTTCATCGGCATCGCTTTCCCTCTGGCTCTGTCTTGGGCCCTCATTTACCCCATTTTGATGGTGGTAGGCAGCCGGGTCGGGGCGCCGGCAGATCCTCCGGCCGGGGTAGTGGCGGTGCTCGCCTCCCGCCCATCTATTCCCCCCAAGGTGGCATCCTCCTCGCACTATCTCCCTACTACTGCTGCTGGAGGTTCTCGTGGCCGCCATGTGTTTGATAGAATCCTTATGTCGGCACCCCCCTCTATCCCACGTTCGTCGTACATCTCAACCACCTCCTTCAGCACCATCTGTGCCCCCAGAACGCCTCCGACGCCGAGCTCCAGCCTTGATTTCTCCCCCCTTCCCTAGTTGGATATGGGATCGTCTTCGATATTTTGCCCTCAGATATTGCCCAGGCATCGGGGCGTTGGGTCCATACTCTAGTCGGCTACTTTGTCGGCCCACGCCCCTACTATGGCCACCTCAAGACTTGGATGGCGTGGACATGGAAGGCCAAAACTAAGGTCCAGCTCCATTCCAAGGAGAATGGGTTCTTCTTCTTCAAGTTTGCATCGGAGTCCGACTGCGCCGAGGTCCTTCATGGAGGCCCCTGGCTCCTCGATGGATTCCTCCTTGTTCTTAGACGATGGTCACCCCACATTGGCCTTGATCGTGATCTCCTCTCGTCGGTGCCATTATGGGTGTGATTCCCTCAAAACCCCTTCAATTTTGGTCCTCTGCCATCCTCGGGCAAGTTGGCGAGTGCGATGGGTCGGCCTCTCTTCACTGACGCGGCGACGGCCAACGCCTCTTACCTCTCTTACACCCGCTGTTTCGTCGAGGTCGATGCTTCCTCCTCGTTTCCGTTTTCTGTTTCTATCCAGCCGATGGCTCTATTATTCCTATGGCGGTGGAGTACGAACACATCCCTCCGCTATGCTCCCATTGCCGGTGCTTTGGGCATGACATCGGCCAATGTGTCGCTCCCTCCCTCCCCACTCCGCAGGCTCAGTAAATTTCTTTGGTGCGAGACGCTCCCCCAGTGGATGTCCCCTACTGGCAGTGAGCCCCCTACCGACTTGGTGATGCCCCAACCATCTACGGTTGTCTCGTTGACTGCCCCCATCCTGTCTCCGGTTGGCTCGTCGACTATGCCTCCTCCCCAGTAAGCTCCTTCCTCCCTCTTCCCCTCTACTGTCGGCGTGATGGTGCCCTAGCCCTCCACCGTTGATACTCCCCCTTGATCCCGGCGTCGTGATGCCCCTACCCTCTTCTTTTGATACTCCGTCCCCCTATATCCCGATGAAGACGTGTCTGTCGCCATTGTAGTTGAAGGCCATGCTGGCCTATCCGACCTGCCGCAGCCTCAATGCCCTCCTGCCCTCGTAGCTATCAGTGCTCCGCCCGTATCTTCTGCAGGTATCTCCGATCCCCTTTCGTCTCTTATTCCCTCGTCAGCAGGTCATTCGAATTTTACCCTCTCCAATGCTGCAGGTGTTTCCAATTCACCTGGGGCTGTTTCGGAGTTAGCTGCCCCTATAGCTGTGAGTTGCTCAGCTGGGGATGTAGTGGGGCTCCTGTTGTGTATTGATTCCCCGGATTTGGTTTTGGATGATGAGCAAACATAAATAATATATACTAACTTATTTGTGAGCGCAGTTATGGAGATCGTCGCCAAAATACCACGTACATCAAAAGCGACATCTCAAGACTTCTCAATACGCGTGATCGTGTGCCTGGAGTTTCGTTGAAGCTCAAGGAGCAATGTTGAAGTCAAGAGGAATAAAGATTGAAGCTTTGAAGACGGCTCGTAAGGTTTATTTTATAGTCTTCTAGCTTCATAGATTAGAATGTTAAGCCTTGAGTAGGACTTACTTTATAATCTTCATTTCGCTCATATCTTAGAGCTAGGATAATCTTAGAAGCCAATAGAAACTTTCCCGAAGCCTATCGCTTCTTCCCTCGGCTTCGAGTGCATGTTAGTTGGTTCAAGAAGAGTCACCAACCGACTAGATGACGATCTAGTCGGTCGACAACTCTACATGAACCGACTAGTTTGCCTCTCTTTATTCAGCTCTTTCTATGACTATAGTTAGTCGGTCAAAGAAGAGTCACCGACCGACTAGATGACGATCTAGTCGGTTAGGAATCCTTCTCAGACCGACTAGTTGTGTACAGTCATTTTCAGCCTGAGCTACTGTTTCGAGTTAGTCGGTCAAAGAAGGTTTACCAACCGACTAGTTGAGAAACTAGTCGGTCGGCATTTGTTCTTAAACCGACTAAGTCATCTTGAAGTCTGCCTATTCTATTTCGACGTTAGTCGGTCAAAGATCATTCACCGACCGACTAGTTGTGAAACTAGTCGGTCGGCAAGTCTTCTTAGACCGACTAGTTGTCTTTGCCTGGAACTTCGACTTTTGGCTGTTCTTCCATTAGTCGGTCTACGTTGATTGATCAACCGACTAGTTGATGAACTAGTCGGTCGGTGGTTGTTCTTTGACCGACTAGTTGGGTTCAGAAAAGAGCCGTTGGGAACTTTTCCAACACGATTTTCCTTGCCTCTATAAATACAATCTTGATACGTTTGAGGCAAGGTTGAAGGTCCATTTTACAAGTAATTTCAGACCTAAGAGAAGAGCTCTCCCAAGCTAATTCAAAGCTCTCTCTCCCTCAAGAGAATCTCTCCCTTCACTCTTTGAGCCATCTTCCTCAAGAGAGATTCTCTCCATTGTGAGCATCTCAAGCCAAGAGCTTGATCCTAGTCACCATACTCCACCCTAGGCTTCCATTGCTGGTCATCTTCTTGAAGCTAGGGTTTGGTGACATCCTCTTCCACAAAATCCATCATTGCCCTAATTTGGTAAGTATACTCAAGGCATAGGATTTTGTAAGGTAAGAGTTTATTTCATTTCTATCGTATTTGAATTGTGTCTCTCGGTTGTGAGAGAGGGTGTGATCCCGGTTTGTGGGAGTCACATGTCTTTTGTATGATTTGACTTATGAAGGTTTTTGCACAAGTATTTCATAGTGGAAATCTTGAGTTAGGGTTGCTAACTCAAGTATCCGGAGGGGATCCGGGTGGTTGGGACGTAGGATCACGGGGAACAAGTCGGGGAGACTTGGGTGGATCCGAACCCAGTAATATTGTTTGTTTGCGTATGTTTTAATTCTTGTTGATAGTTTAATTCCGCATTGTCGCTTGTTTCTTGCACAATAATTAGGAATAACTATCTTGATTATTTTAAGTACTATTCACCCCCCCTAGTACGTGTGCAGTAGCTACCACAGGGCACTACAGCTCCTTGATGCTGTTAATGAAGACTTAACTGGGGAGTTGTTGGGTGATGACTTGAAGCTCCTAGCCTTCAATGTGGTGAATAGTGGGGGGGCTGGTGCTGACATTACTATTAGTCCTGGCAGTAAGGCTGTTGTTTGTGGATTTGCAGTGTCTATGGATGATTTCCCTTCCCTCAGCCCCGGCTTACCGACCAGCCCACCATCCGCGGCCCCTCCCTTAGCCCCTCCCCATTGTCACATCCCGACTACCATCCCCAACCCCTCTTATACCCCCCCCCCCCCGAAAAAAACCCCAAAAATCCCAATGAAACCTGACTCTGGAGAGCAGGCGTCCTCCCGGGTGACGACTATGAGCCAACCCCCCCCCCCCCCCCACACCTCATTTGATCATGTCGGTTCTTGTTTGGAATGTGCGGGGCTTAAACTCTAAGGCTCGTCGAAGAGATGTTAAGCACCATTTTCTTACGCACAGAGTGTCCCTGGCCGGTCTTCTGGAGACTAAGGTTTTGGACCCGGGTGGAGATGTCGTCACTTCTTGTTGCCCTCAGGGGTGGAAAGCTTTTCACAATTACTCCTATGCAGTTAAGGGTAGGATTTGGGTTGTGGCAGACCCAGCTGTTTGGGATTGTTCCTCCCTCTCTATCTCGGCCCAGCATATCACACTCACTTGCAAGAACCGCGGTGGCTTGGTGATCTACCTTTCCTTTATTTATGCGTACAATCTGGTATCGGAAAGAATTCGTCTGTGGGAGGCTCTCCTTGGTGACTCTGCTTTGATTGGTGATGGAGCTTGGGCGGTTATGGGAGACTTTAATGTCACTAGGTTTATTGATGAAAAGGTGGGGGGTCGGGCCCTCTTGCCCGGTCTGCTTGAGGACTTTAATAGATGCAATGATGGATGTGGGTTGGATGACATCAGACTTGTTGGTGATCACCTAAGTTGGTGCAACAATTCGGCTGTGGATTCTCGTATTTATTGTAGGCTGGACCGGGCCTTGGTAAATGCCACTTGGTTGGCCACTCTGCCTGATGCATTTGCCTCCTACCTCCCCCCAGGCACCAATGACCACTCTCCGCTGCTGACTCAGATCATTCTCCCCCCTGACTCTGGTCCTAAGCCATTTCGGTTCTTCAGTCATTACATCCAGATCCCTGGGTTTCTCGCTTTGGTGCTTACTACTTGGTGCAGACGGTTCTCAGGGTCCCCTATGTTCAAGCTGGTGTCCAAGCTGAAGGCGCTCAAGGAGGCCATTCGGGGTTGGACGTTGACTAGCAGACCCGTCCCACCCTCTGAGGTTATTAGATGGGAGATAGCCGCTCTTAAGGCATCGCCTGACTTCCACTTGCATTCTGATCTCATCTGTCGAGACCGCACCCTTTCCCGTACTCTTGCTTCTAGCCTTGATTGTGAGGAGAGCCAGGCTAGACAGAAGAGCCGACAAACTTGGCTCTCCCTGGGGGATAGGAACACCAGCTTCTTTTATGCAGCCTCCAGGGATCGCATGGCCAACAACAGCCTCCTTCACTTGATTGGCCCTGGAGGGAGGCCTGCCACCATGATTGACTCTCTCCGGCCTGAGGCGGTTGATTTCTTCACCTCCCTTTTCAACCAGGACTCTTACTGCTCCTCCTTCCCTGAGGTTATTCCCAAGCACATCCTCTCTCCTGGTGCCCGTGATTGGATTGGGAGAGGGGTCTCTAATACTGAGATTAAGGAAGCTCTCTTCTCTATGGATGGGGATAAGTCCTCGGGGCCTGATGGCTCCCCCCCCCCAACGCGTTTTTTCAGGTCCTCTGGGGGGTTGTGGGAGATGATGTTACCCGGGCCGTGCTCTCCTTCTTCAGCTCTGGCAGTATCCTCAAGCTGATCAATCATACTTTCCTTACCCTTGTCCCAAAATACCCCAGCGCCTCCTCCCTGGGGGACTACCGTCCTATCTCCTGTTGCAATGTTGTCTACAAAATCATCTCCAAGGTCCTTAGTTGGCAGTTGGCTACTGTCAATCATGGCCTGATCTCCTGGAACCAGTTGGCTTTCATCAAGGACAGGCTTATCTCTGACTCGTCCCTCCTGGCCCATGAGCTTATTCGGGACTTCTCTGCTTCTATGGGCGACTGTGCCTGTATTCAGCTGGACCTGCAAAAGGCCTTTGATAGCATTAACCGCGAGTTCGTCTACTACTTCCTCTCCTGTCTCGGCTTCCCTCCCTCTTTTACTGCCTGGTTCAAGGTTTGTGTTGACTCCCATTCATTCTCAGTGCTTATTAATGGCTCCCCCGCTGGCCACTTTGGGAGTAATAGGGGGGTTCGGCAAGGGGACCCGATCTCCCCTTCCTCTTTGTCGTCGTGATGGAGGCTTTTCACTCTTCTGATTGACCGTGCCTCCATTCGCCCTCCTAAGAGGGGTAGCCCGCAAATCCCTTCCCATCTCCTCTTTGCTGATGACATGTTGGTCTTTTGTAAAGCGGAGCCTGATTCTTTTGAGGAGCTTGGACGGGTGCTTTCTTCTTTTCACCATCTTACTGGGCTGGCGGTGAATAGGACAAAGAGCAAGCTGATTCTTAGCAAGGGATGCAGTATTGGCGATGATCTCTCCCGCCTCCTTGGTATCCCGATCGATGTCCCTCCTGTCAGGTACCTGGGACTCCCCCTCTCGTCCACTTATCCTGCCGCGAAGCACTATTCTAGTCTTATGGACAAATGCAGAGCCAAGATTGCTGGTTGTTCGTCTAGATTTCTTTCTACTTCTGGACGCATTGAGCTGGTCTGTACTGTCATCCATGGTTTTGTCTCTTATTAGATCCAGTCATTCTGCATCTCTGCCTCCATCCTTTCTGAGATTGACCGGTTGTGTAGGGGGATTCATCTGGGGTTCCAAACTTCATCTGTGGCGTTGGGAGAACATGTGTCTCCCCAAGTTTGAGGGGGGTATTGGTCTCTGGTCCCTTCGGGAGGTGGGGGTGGCTGCTGGAGCCAAGCTCCTCTGGAGGCTTCTTCACTCACCCTCTCCTTGGGCTTCCTACATGCGGGCTAAGTATTTGAAGCATACTCCTCTCTTTCTTTGCAAGGCCTTTGCACTGGATTCTGGTTTGTGGAAAAATGTTCTTCGCAGCCGTGATAGTGTTGTCCTGCTTCTGTCGTGTTGTGAGTGATGGATGCTCCTCGTCTTTCTAGTACGATCACGGGCTTCCGTGTGGTCCTCTTACCAGACTCTTTGACCCTCCTGACTCCCTGCGATTCCGGTGTGATGCTGACTTCTGGGATGGCGTTTCTTGGTGCCTTCCTGCCTGCATTGCCCACCTCCAGCACCATCTATCCACTTCGTCTCTTCAGAGTGGGTCCGATTTTTGGGAGTGGACTTCTGCGGGGGGGCTGCTCTCTCCGCTCTGCCTGGTCTTCCACTCGTCACTCGGCCCCCCTCCAGCACGGCTGCTCTGTGTTGGTTCCCTGGGCATGTGCCTAAGTTCTCACTCACCCTGCTCTGCGCCCTCTCAGACCGCCTCCCCACCTCTCTCTTGCTTGCCAGGCATGGCATCTTGGGTCACTCGCCATGCATTCTCTGTGGCTCTCATCCTGAGTCTGCTCGTCATGTGTGTTGGATATTGGACTCCCCGGATTTGGTTTTGGATGATGAACAAACATAAATATATCGTGAACTAACACTTTGTGAGCGCAGTTATGGAGATCGTCGCCAAATTCATATGAATATCAATTACGACGTCTCAAGACTTCTCAAAGCACGTGATCGTATGCCTAAAGCTTCGTTGAAGCTTATGGACCAATTTAGAAGTCATGAAGATTCGATTGAAGCTATTGAAGACGGTATCGTCAAGTTTCATTTATAGTCTTTAAGCTTCTTTCGTAGAATGTTAAGCCTTGAGTAGGTCTTACGGTTTAAATCTTCATAACGCTCATATCTTAGCTCTAGGATCTTAGTAGAAGTCCATACAATCTTTCCCGAAGCTTCGCGCTTCGATTCACGACTTCTTGTGCATGTTAGTTGGTTCAAGAAGAAGAACTGACCGACTAGATGGTGATCTAGTCGGTCGGTAAAGCTTCTTGGACCGACTAGTTTCTGTCAGTCTTTTCCTAGCTAGTTACTGTTTACCATTAGTCGGTCTGTGTTCATTGATCGACCGACTAGTTGATGAACTAGTCGGTCAACTTTCCTTCTTGGACCGACTATTTGAGTTTTACTGTACATGCCAATTTTCACCTAACTTACTGTTTATCGTTAGTCGGTCTATGCTCATTTGGCGACCGACTAGTTGGTGAATTAGTCGGTCAACATTTGTTCTTGGACTGACTAAGTCAATTTGTGCTCAGACTTCAGTTTTATCTGTTAGTCGGTCTCAGTTGAGTAACCGACCGACTAGTTGTGAAACTAGTCGGTCATCTACTCTTCTTGGACCGACTAGTTCCTTTAGTCTGTGCTTCAACCTTTTGGATGTTCTTCCATTAGTCGGTATACGTTATTTGACCGACCGACTAGTTGATGAACTAGTCGGTCGGTGGTTGTTCTTTGACCGACTAGTTGGGTTCAGAAAAGAGCCGTTGGAGCATTAATTGAAACGTTTTTCTTTCTCTCTCTCCTCTAACCTATATATACTTGATGGTCTGCATTCATTGCAGTCAAGGCTGATATTATTGCAAGTTTAGAGATCAAGAGAAATCATTCCAAGCTCATTCAAAGCTCTTTCATTCCATTCAATAATCTCTCCTCACTCTTACTTCCAAAGAGAGATTCATTGAGTGTGAAGCCTTCCAAGCCAAGTGCTTGATTCTAGGTCACCAACATCCCCATAGCTCTCCATCGCTGATCTACATCTTGGAGCTAAGGTTTGGTGCCACTTCTTCTTTCTCAAAATCATCCTTGCCCTAATTCGTAAGCATTACTCAAGGCATAGGTATTTTGTCGGTAAGAAGTTATATTTCATTTCAATTTCTATTGTAAGTTTTACTCTCGGTTGTGAGAGTGTGGTTGTGATCCCGGGTTGTGGGAGTCACATATTACTTTGTGTATGATTTGACTTGTGGAGGTTTTTCACAAGTATTTCATAGTGGAAATCTTGAGTTAGGGTTTCTAACTCAAGTATCAGGAGGGGATCCGGGTGGTTGGGACGTAGGATCACCGGGAACAAGTCGGGGAGACTTGGGTGGATCCGAACCCAGTAATATCGTTGTTTGCGATTGTTTCTTTGTTGTCTAACATTTACATTTCCGCATTTTCCGCATTGTTTGGTAGAGTTTGCAAGTAATTAGGAATTAGCCTCTTAATTATTTTAAAGTACTATTCACCCCCCCCCCTTCTAGTACTTGTGCAGTAGCTTAGCAGGGCATTACATTTGGTATCATAGCCAAGTCTATAGCTATGTCTGCCAACGACAACAAGACCGTGCGTCCACCTTCCGACTATGGCACCTTCAGGAACCATGAAGGAGCATCTTCGGTGATGGAAGGACATTCCTCAACGAGGCCTCCATTCTTCAACGGTACCAACTACGGGTACTGGAAATGCCGGATGGAAACTTTCCTCCGGAGTGCATCTCTATGGAGGACCACGATGAAGGAATACGTCGAGCCCGCCGAAGAAGACTTTGAGAAATGGACAACCGCGGAGGTCGCCGCGGAGGTAAGCAATGCCAAGGCAATGAACGCCTTGCAATGCGCATTGGAGCCCGAGGACTTCAATAAGATATGCACATGTAAGAGTGCATATCAAATTTGGAACTCCCTCCTCATACTACATGAAGGGACGAGTAGGGTAAGAGACTCTAAACTCGTTGTTGTTAACAAAGATTACGAAATGTTTCATATGCAACAGGGTGAGAAGATGAAGGAGTATTATGCTCGCTTCGTCGACAACATAAACGAGTTGGAGGCTCTCGGCAAAACCTACACCCAAAAGGAGAAGTGTTCGAAGCTTATCGAAGGACTTCCTTCCTCTTGGGAAAAGCGTACCTTCGCCATCGAGGAAGGTAATGATATGAATAAGTACACCGTAGTTCAACTAATGGGTACTTTAATGTCATACGAGGTACGCAAGGATAGCAAGTTAAAATTGCAGGAAAAGATGAAGTCCTACCTAAAGCAAGACGAGCCAAAGAAGAAGGCTATTGCTTTCAAGGCCGCTCCATCCACATCCACATCAACCGATGATGAAGACTCGGAAAACGAGTTGGACTTGGAGTCCATGGCACTCATGGCCAAGAAGTTCAACCGTTTCTTCCGAAAAGGTAACTATAAGAACAAAGATAAATTTGGTTCTTCTAACGCCTCCTCCTCTCCTTTGTGTTTCAAGTGCAATAAGGCAGGACACATGAAAGCGGAGTGTCCTCTAAATAAGCAAAAGGAGAAGTGGATGGCGCCGAAATTCGATAAGTCCAAGAAGTACAAAAAGGGGTACAAAAAGGGACTTGTCGGAGCAACATTCACCGACTCCGAGGATTCCTCAAGCGGAGAGTCGGACGATGAGCGAGTGGAGCAAGCGCACATGTGCTTCATGGCAAGAGAGGAGCATGATCAAGGATCTTCCTCTTCCAATGATAGCGAAAACGAAGGCGATGAGGTAACTATGTATGACCTTAGGAATGCTAATTCTCAATTATGGTCTAAGTATACTAAATTAGTAAATAGGTATACTAAAGTAAAAGATGACTTAGCTAGCATTCAAACATCGCCTAAAACTATCATCACCAACAACGACACCGTTGTTGAAGGGTTGAAGAATGAGATTGTTAATCTCAAGACTCAACTTGAACATGTTAGCATTGAAGATCCGGAGGAGCACAAGGTAGCGGATTTGACTTCTCAAAACTCGACTTTGAGTATTGAGAATGAGAATCTTAAATCTCGTGTTTATGTGCTCACATCACAAGTATCCACTTTGGATACTTCTTTGCGTTCTCTCACCGAGAAATATGAGAACACATTAGGTCGAAGTAATAAATTCAATAAGGGTAAGGACCATTTGGATAAAATCCTAAGTGACTTACTTCCGGCCAATCACCACATTGGCTTGGGGTATACGATGGGAAGTTCATCCAAATCGGCCACTACTTTTGTTAGGCCAACTTCCGGTGACTCAACGAGTGGTAGCAAACACTCTATTGGTAGTTCTTCTACCAATGGTGCTTCCACCTCGTCCACACCCTCTTTCGGAAAGAAACCCACTTTGGGTGGACCTCCAAAGAAGGGGCATGCTTATATGTACACCAATACCATGCCACGTAGGAACACACGTCCTACTCCACCGGCTCACACATATGATGATTTCTATGCTACACGTTCACGGGCACGTGCACACCATGTGAGACACCCTCACGCACGTGTTCCTCCACATGCATATGTTCACCCACATCATCGTATGAATAACTATCCACATGCACCATTCCATCATGTTCCTTATGCCTATTCACGACATGCATCACGTAGAAACCAACAACGCATGCATGCACCCAATAGGATGAGGGCTCCCAAGATTTTCACTATTTAGAGCCCAAAGGACACAAGCATGGATGAAAAACAAGTTTACATGAATGCTTATTTTTCGGATGTTGTGCATAGTAGAAATTATGTGGAGAAGTCTAAGTCCAATTGGACTTGGCTTCCAAAGGTCTAATCTTTTGGACCCAATGACCTTGGGTACCATGATATGAAATTTTCTATCTTTAGGTACTCAAGGAAAAGAAAACGAAAAGGAGCAATAAATTTAAATTTAGCTCCAAGGGGAATTGGATACTCGATAGCGGGTGTTCAAAACACATGACGGATGACGCTCAATTGCTCTCCGGAGTGGTTCCCATTGCAAATGGAAACCGCATCGTATTTGGAGGCAACGAGAGCGGAACCATCATAGGTGTTGGTAAAGTGGGTAATCCTTCTAAACCCCTTATATGTGATGTTTACCTTGTTAAAGGATTAAACCACAATCTCATTTCAATAAGTCAACTTTGTGACAAAGGTTACAAAGTTAACTTTGCGAAAGGAATGTGCCATATTTTAAGAAAAGATAATAATGAATTATTGTTTTCCGACACACGCCATAAGGATATATATATCCTAGATCTTCCAAGTACACATGAACAATGTCTTATTGCCAACACAAGTGAACAACACTTATGGCATCGACGTTTTGGTCATGTGAACTTTGAGACACTATTTAAGCTTTCCAAGTTAAATTCTATTAGAGGCTTCCCTAAGCCTGTCTTTCAAAAGAAAAGCTTTTGTGACTCGTGTCAACGAGGCAAGCTTCCAAAATCTTCATTTAAACCTAAGAAAAGCATTTCTTCTAAGCGGCCTCTAGAGCTATTACATCTAGATTTATTTGGGCCAACTAGAGTTGCTTCATTAGGTAATGCTAGATATGGACTTGTCATCGTTGATGACTTTTCTAGGTTTACTTGGGTATTTTCATTATGTAATAAAAATGAAGCTTTTGAAAACTTCACAATTTTTGTTAAGAAAGTACAAAATCTCATTAGAACCACCATTGTCACTATTCGTAGTAATCATGGAGGGGAATTTGAGAATGAGTCTTTTGAGACATTTTGTGATGAAGTTGGTATTACACACACCTTCTCTTTCCCTCGTGCACCTCCTCAAAATGGTGTAGTTGAGAGAAAGAATAGGACGCTAGTGGAGTGTGCTCGCACTATGCTTGATGATAGCCAACTTGGCCATCAATTTTGGGAGGAAGCGGTACACACCGCTTGCTATGTGTTTAATAGAATACTTTTGAGGCCCGGCACTAAACAAACTTGTTATGAATTGTTGTTTGGTAGGTTGCCTCAAGTTAAACATTTTCGTGTTTTTGGTTCGAAATGTTTTATTAAGAACACGTATGGTAGTTTGGACAAATTCGATCCAAGATCCGATGAGGGGATTTTTGTTGGATATTCTTCGCGTAGCAAAGCCTACCGGATATTCAACAAACGAACCTCAACGATCGAGGAATCGCTTTATGTGTCATTTAATGAAGGATTTGTTCCAACTAGAATTACTAATGATGATGACTCTATGGATGTCTTATGTGATTCAATTGGTAATTCTAACTCTAATGATTCTATTGATTCTATTGAGACTAACCCGTCTAATGAAGTTGTTGAGAATGTTCCTAGTGATCAAGGTATTCCCAAACGGCTTCATACCGTTCGTGACCATCCTCATGAGCAAGTCATTGGCAATATCCATGATAGTGTCAAGACGAGATCGCAAGTGAACTACTTCGCTCATTGTGCCTTTGCCTCCTCGATAGAGCCAAATAATGTTAATGAAGCATGCGAAGATAGCGCTTGGATCTTAGCCATGGAGGAGGAACTCATTCAATTCGAGAGGAATGAAGTTTGGGAGCTTGTTCCATTGCCATCGAAGAACCACACCGTCATAGGGACAAAGTGGATCTTCAAGAACAAAACCGACGAAAACCAAGTCGTCGTCCGGAACAAAGCTCGGTTAGTTGCTCAAGGCTACCGTCAAGAGGAAGGTATTGATTTCGAAGAATCCTTCGCTCCGGTAGCTAGATTAGAATCAATTAGATTATTATTGTCTTTTGCATGCCATAAGGATTTTAAATTATTTCAAATGGATGTTAAAAGTGCATTTTTAAATGGAGATGTTGTTGTGGAAGTTTATGTTTCTCAACCTCCGGGCTTTATTAATGAAAAATTTCCAAATCATGTTTTTAAACTAAAGAAAGCGCTTTACGGTTTGAGACAAGCTCCTCGAGCTTGGTATGATCGCCTAAAGAATTTTCTTTTGGATTTGAATTTTAAAATGGGAGAAGCTGATTCTACACTTTTTGTTAAGCATTCGAATAATGATATAATTTTAGTTCAAATATATGTTGATGATATCATTTTCGGTGCTACTAACTTTGTTCTTTGCGAAGAGTTTTCCAATGTGATGAAGGAACAATTTGAGATGAGCCACATGGGTGAGCTCAAATATTTCTTAGGTCTCCAAATTCTCCAAATGGACGATGCAATCTTCATCCACCAAACGAAGTATACGGTGGAGTTGCTAAAGAGATTTGGAATGGAGAATGCCTCCGGAAAGAAGACTCCAATGAGCACGACTACGCATCTTGATAAGGATACGGGCGGTAAGGATGTAGACATTTGTCTATATCGAGGTATGATAGGTAGTTTACTTTATCTTACCGCAAGTAGGCCCGATATTATGTTTGTTGTATGCGTATGTGCTCGTTATCAGTCTCAACCTAAGGAATCTCACTTAGTATCGGTAAAACGTATTTTTCGCTATCTAAGTTACACTTTAGATTTTGGATTACTTTATCCGAAATCTAGCACATATGAGTTAGTCTCATATAGTGACGCTGATTATGCGGGATGCAAATCCGACAGGAAGAGTACTAGTGGCACTTGCCATTTTATAGGAAATTCCATTGTCTCTTGGTTTTCCAAGAAGCAAAATTCGGTATCACTTTCAACCACCGAGGTGGAATATATTGCCGCTGGTGCCGCGTGTGCTCAAGTTCTTTGGATGAGACACACACTTAAAGACTTTGGTATAAACTGTGATACTTGCCCTATCATGGTTGACAACCAATGTGCAATATGTCTTTCCAAGAACCCGGTACACCATTCCCGTTCGAAACACATAGATGTCCGACACCATTTCTTAGATGATCATGTTGCTAAAAAGGACATCATATTAGTGTACGTTGAAACCCAGAAGCAACTCGCCGATATTTTCACGAAACCCCTAAAGGAGGACTCCTTTGTGCGGTTGCGTCGAGAATTGGGGATTATGGGTGAATCCGAGATATAGGATTCATTTTTTTTTTCAATACTCTTGCATACTATTCTATTCGTTATATTTGCTCATGCTTGAAGTATTGAAATTTTCTGGATTTTTTGTTGAATTTTCGGAATTTTCGCTCGATTTGTGCGTAATCGACAAATTTCAGATTTTCGATGTTTAATGGGGTAGTATAATGATTAATGAGAGTATTTTGATGTTTCATCCAAGTGTGATTAGGAGAGAAATCAAAGTTCATAGATTTTCAATTTTTGGACCTCTTTAGTCGGTTCATGTTCAGTGACCGACCGACTAGATTGAGATCTAGTCGGTCAGTAAATGAACCCAGACCGACTAATTCTTGTCAGTTAACTTGGGTTTAGTCACTGTTTACAACTAGTCGGTTCAAGCTCATTGACCGACCGACTAGATCGTGATCTAGTCGGTCAGTGCTTGAACTGTGACCGACTAGTTGTGCCAGGGACTGTTTGGTCTTTTGAGCTCCCGACCGACTTAAACTCGATTTAGTCGGCTATTTCTCATTTTAGTCGATCGGAAACTTCTCTCTCTCAGCTCAAAACCCCCGACCCCCGCTCTGACCTTTCGACTTCCACTCCCTCCGTCGTCGTTTCCGGCCATCCCCTCCGTCGCCGGTCGTCGACCTCCAACCTAGGGTAACCCCCCCTCTCCCCCTCTCCTGTCTAGGGTTCAGTTTTCAGCTCTAGGGTTAGGGTTTCTTTTCATTTCGGTTTCTAGGGTTTCAGCCTAGATTGTTTTAGGGTTCTTTCGATTTCTTACGTGTCTTGCTTCGCTTATGGCACGCACACGTATCCCGATCACTCCCTCTGGCCCTTCGCCCATGACCATCGATTCGCCACCCTCGGACCCTCCACCTCCGAAACGCCGATCTAAGACCACCCAACCTTCGTCGTCTTCGCCTCCTCTCAAGAAGAAGAGGACGACGACCGCCAAGCCTAGAGCCCAACCCAAGCCTAAGCCCAAGCCCAAGTAACTTGCATCTCCCTCCTCTTTCCATACTCCTACCGATTCCGATTCCGAGTTCATTCCCGAGCCTGAGACTCATAGGGAACCCACTCCTCCTACCCATCCTGAGTCTAGCTCCCGACCTCGTACGTCTACCCGTAAGCCTAAGGGAAAGGCTCCGATGCCGGTAGGCGGTGTCGATATCTCGTTGTGTCGCGACGACCCTATGTGTCTCGCGGCTTACAACCGTATCGAACATTGCCCGCTGCTTCTAGAGCATTTCGACCAGATTAGTGACTTCATAGGGCTAGCTGATCTTCTGTCGTCTTCGGGTCTTATCGATTACCTTCGATATGATCCTAAGGCGAATCCTCACCCCTACCCTCGTTTAGTCAAACTATTCTATGCCAATAGGATCCTGGGTCAGTACGATGCGACCCACTCTGTTGAGACGACTGTTTTGGGGACTCCTATAGTCCTCACATCAGAAATCTTAGGAGAGATTTTGGGTATCTCCTCGTCTGGCCTCCTCCCCTCAGACATTTCTGTTGATGATATTTCTTCCCTAGATCAGACCATCCTTTCTGAGATTTTCCATCAGATTCCTCCCGCCATGATTGGCGTACCCTCCAAATCCTTCAAGCCAAATGCATGGGTCCTCAATTTGATTCTGAAGTCGTGCTTGCTTCCCAAGTACGGCTCCTCATCTCTACCGTCCCAGCCTTTTCTGAAGTTGATCTATGCTATTTTCATGGGGAGCTCGATTAACTGGGCTCGCATTATACTCGATAAGATGGACTCTTTCTAGTGTATTCGCAAGACCACGAAGTCGGCTCACGTCCCCTTCCCGTGCTTGTTGACCCTTGTTTTTCGCCACTTCCGTGTCACACTTCCTCGTGACGATGAGCGTCCACTTGGTCCTCCCCTGAACGCGACGGCCGTCAAGAAGTCTCTTGCGGCACTCCGTCACGTTCAGAGGACGACACCTTCAGCATCTGCCTCTGCCTCTGCCTCAGCTGCTCCCTCTACCACTCGTGCCGATGTCGTTCGTTTGATCCGTCGTTTGGAGTCTTGTCAGGCTCGTTCTGAGGAGATTCTCAGCCGTATCGCTCAACACCATGGTATTGAGATCCCTCCGTCTTTTTCTGACGAGGATGAGTTGGATGAGGAGGACATTGAGGAGCTTTGTCGTGCTTCTACTCGTGCCCCCGAGGGCACTTCTGGTGCTGCTGCTGCTGCTTTGTCTGCTGGTGCCCCCGAGAGCGCACCTGTTGCCACCGCTCCTGCGGTGGATGCTCCGACTGGTGCTCCCGAGGCCACTACTGTTGCTGCTCCAGAGATTGCCACTTCTGCCGTCGCTCCCGTTGACATTCCAGATGTTCCTGTGACCACCACTTCTCCTGCAGAGCCTGCTGCTGCTGCAGATCCTGCCGCTTCCTCTTGAGCTTCTTTGAGGACTCTCCCGATACTCATTGGATGACATATCTAGTTGTGAGAGATGTTGGGTAGGATAGTGTGGGTGGCTATGATTTTTGGATCATTTTGATGATGTATTTTGATGTACTTTGATGTTGTTGTATGTTATGTGACACTCTGATATCTGTTTGATATGATGATGTATTTTGTGCCCCGATCGTTGGATCGATGTTTTGTGTGTCAGTGATGTATATTTTTGATGTACTCTGGTTCATATTTTTCATATATATACATCGACGTTGACATTTCATTCTATTGTGCACATTATATTTTTTTTATGTCTCTGATGTTTGATTTCTTCGCTCGACGATATTAACTTGGTTTAATAGAAATTTCTTCTATGGAAACATAGAATTGTTTTCCATGCACTCAATTAACCAAGAATGTTGATATTGAAGAGTATATTCCATAACTCAATCCGTAAAATTGATTTGAGTTTTGATGATTTCGTTTTACGATTTTCGACTATGGTATCATTGACACGCCTTGATTTTATTCGTATTTTTTTTCTTTGTTGTCACTTGAACCGTCGTCGTATTCTACGACTCCCGTGCTTTTATTTGAAGCCATTGTTGTTGTCGTTGATTTCCTCCCGCTCTTTTTGCTTATGCCAAAGGGGGAGAGATATAATAATAACAATGTGCTAAATGATAATTTAAAGCATTATTCCAAGAATCTACGTTGATATGTTAGATTCAGGGGGAGTTAAGATATATAAATTGATTTTCAAATCCGATATTTCAATAACCATCCTTTGGTACTCGATAATTCAATAATCGATTCTCATTTATATACTTTATTTGTCTGCTTGATGCGTATTATTATTGTTTAATTTGGAATTAACGTGTCATCAATGCAGGGGGAGTATGTAAATTTCATTTGAATTATTATTTTTGATTATTATTTATGTTGGTTTGTCATCACCAAAAAGGGGGAGAATGTTGGGTATTGGACTCCCCGAATTTAGTTTTGGATGATGAACAAACATAAATATATCGTGAACTAACACTTTGTGAGCGCAGTGATGGAGATCGTCGCCAAATTCATATGAATATCAATTACGACGTCTCAAGACTTCTCAAAGCATGTGATCGTATGCCTAAAGCTTCGTTGAAGCTTATGGACCAATTTAGAAGTCATGAAGATTCGATTGAAGCTATTGAAGACGGTATCGTCAAGTTTCATTTATAGTCTTTAAGCTTCTTTCGTAGAATGTTAAGCCTTGAGTAGGTCTTACAGTTTAAATCTTCATAACGCTCATATCTTAGCTCTAGGATCTTAGTAGAAGTCCATACAATCTTTCCCGAAGCTTGGCGCTTCGATTCGCGACTTCTTGTGCATGTTAGTTGGTTCAAGAAGAAGAACTGACCGACTAGATGGTGATCTAGTCGATCGGCAAAGCTTCTTGGACCGACTAGTTTCTGTCAGTCTTTTCCTAGCTAGTTACTGTTTACCATTAGTCGGTCTGTGTTCATTGATCGACCGACTAGTTGATGAACTAGTCGGTCAACTTTCCTTCTTGGACCGACTAGTTGAGTTTTACTGTACATGCCAATTTTCACCTAACTCACTGTTTATCGTTAGTCGGTCTATGCTCATTTGGCGACCGACTAGTTGGTGAATTAGTCGGTCAACATTTTTTCTTGGACCGACTAAGTCAATTTGTGCTTAGACTTCAGTTTTATCTGTTAGTCGGTCTCAGTTGAGTAACCGACCGACTAGTTGTGAAACTAGTCGGTCATCTAATCTTCTTGGACCGACTAGTTCCTTTAGTCTGTGCTTCAACCTTTTGGCTGTTCTTCCATTAGTCGGTATATGTTATTTGACCGACCGACTAGTTGATGAACTAGTCGATCGGTGGTTGTTCTTTGACCGACTAGTTGGGTTCAGAAAAGAGCCGTTGGAGCATTAATTGAAACGTTTTTCTTTCTCTCTCTCCTCTAACCTATATATACTTGATGGGCTGCATTCATTGCAGTCAAGGCTGATATTATTGCAAGTTTAGAGATCAAGAGAAATCATTCCAAGCTCGTTCAAATCTCTTTCATTCCATTCAATAATCTCTCCTCACTCTTACTTCCAAAGAGAGATTCATTGAGTGTGAAGCCTTCCAAGCCAAGTGCTTGATTCTAGGTCACCAACATCCCCATAGATCTCCATCGCTGATCTACATCTTGGAGCTAGGGTTTGGTGCCACTTCTTCTTCCTCAAAATCATCCTTGCCCTAATTCGTAAGCATTACTCAAGGCATATGTATTTTGTCGGTAAGAAGTTATATTTCATTTCAATTTCTATTGTAAGTTTCACTCTCGGTTGTGAGAGTGTGGTTGTGATCCCTGGTTGTGGGAGTCACATATTACTTTGTGTATGATTTGACTTGTGGAGGTTTTTCACAAGTATTTCATAGTGGAAATCTTGAGTTAGGGTTTCTAACTCAAGTATCCGGAGGGGATCCGGGTGGTTGGGACGTAGGATCACCGGGAACAAGTCGGGGAGACTTGGGTGGATCCGAACCCAGTAATATCGTTGTTTGCGATTTTTTCTTTGTTGTCTAACATTTACATTTCCGCATTTTTCGCATTGTTTGGTAGAGTTTGCAAGTAATTAGGAATTAGCCTTTTAATTATTTTAAAGTACTATTCCCCCCCCCCCCCTCTAGTACTTGTGCAGTAGCTTAGCAGGGCATTACAATGTGTTCTTCCGATGCGACTACAGTGCTTTTGTCTGGGAAGTTTGCAAGCTCTGGCTTGGCCTTCCCTCCTGCTCCAAATCAATTACCGTTGATGCTCACATGCTGAGACGTAGATTTGGATCACGAGGGAAAACCTCCTCGCGGGGTAAGCTCTCCATGCTTGTCTTCTCTGCGGTTGTTTGTCATATCTAGCGGGAACAAAACAGCCGGATCTTCCGCTTCAGGGCATCCCCTAAAGATGCTCTCCTCGCCAGGATCTCCTCTGATGTTTTTGATGCTATGGTCTCTTGTGACCTTGAGGATGTTGAGTCTGTTGATGGCCCTATTTTTGGGAACTGGGGGCTTTCTTAGGCCGTTTTTTGTGTGCCCCCAGTACATTTTCTCTTTTCTTGATGCTTGCCTGGTAGTGCTAGTGTGAGGTGACTGCTTCCCAGCCTCTCCCTTGCCTTCTCTGCTTGTTGGCTCACACCCTGATGTAGTCCCCCTGTTTATACTTTTATACACATTCACTTACCTTTTATACACACATACACACACACACACACACACACACACACACACACACACACACACACACACACACTAGGCATTAACCATGCCCATAGGGCACTGTTTATTTAATGGCTGAGTTCCCGCACGGTTTATTTAATGGCTGAGCTCCCCCCCAAAACATACACACACACCCCCCCTGATGTAGTCCCCATGTTTATACTTTATACACATTCACTTACCTTTTATACACACACACACACACACACACACACACACACACACACACACACACACACACACACACACTAGGCATTAACCGTGCCCATAGGGCACGGTTTATTTAATGGCTGAGTTCCCGCACGGTTTATTTAATGGCTGAGCTCCACACACACACACACACACACACACACACACACACACACACACACAAGGCATTACCCGTGCCCATAGGGCACGGTTTATTTAATGGCTGAGCTCCCACACACACACACACACACACACACACACACACACACACACACACACACACACACACAAATTTCAAGTTCCCCCAAATTTCAAGTTTTCCCCCAAAATTTCAAGTTTCCCCCAAAATTTAAGTTTTCTTCCAAAATTTAAGTCCTCCCCAAAATTGTCATTGCCACCTAGGACAAACTTGTCACGTAGGACAAAGCTTTGTCCTAGTAGGATAAGATTCAAAATCTTCATCCTTTATAGTGTGTGTGTGTGTGTATATATATATATATATATATATATATATATATGCATCTTGTACATATGCATTTGCGTTTCTTTTCTTTTCTTTTCACCCCACCCATCCCACCCTTAGCATCCTTCTCCTTCTCTACGCACGTGATTTCAGCAGTGAGGACACTGATGCGTTTAGCTTGGAGGATGAGCATTATTGCTTTTTTACTTATTCTTTTTCCTTATTCCCATTTTTAGTTTCACTTCTGCCACATTTTTCTCCTTTTAATCATCATTTTTATTTTTTTCTTTTCTTGTTTGTTCGCATGCATGTCCTTCATTTCTTTCTCTTTGTCTTTTGTTAGACTAAAGATGATTCTCCTATGATTGCACTATAAGCTGCACACACTCAACTTATCTGCTTTACACACTCACGTAGGATTCATCATAGTATATTGCGCGTCATCTCATATTTATATAGAATGGATTATGATTTTTGAACTCTATGCTTCCATGTGTTAGAGATATTCCTTGATTAGGATGTTTTTTAATATGCTTTTCTATGATGTTAATCCATCTCTCCACAATGATATTCTCGAAACAGTTGAGCTTAAAAATGCATGATTAATTGAAAATTTAATGAAATTTGCATGATTTTGTGAAAACGTATATTTTCATAATGGATGGTAGTTCAATTGGGTTTGGATAACACACGACACTTAAGTAGCGTCTACTAGATATTCTGACACCGAGCCATGTCCCAATTCTATGCTTTTTATCTTTTTTGAATAGCCAATAAACGATCTTTGATCATGTTTTGCATTCCATCGCGTTTACGTGAGTTTGCAAAAATCCCAATAATACAAAACCCAAACAAATATCCTAAATAAAAGGCCCTATAGGTTCTTTGTAACCCAACGCCCTAAGACCGTTGTATATATTGAGTTATCTCGTGTATATAAAGAATGAAAAGTATGTATATATAAAGAAAATTGTATAGCCAAAAAATTGTAAATAGAAAAAAATCCCACGTCTTTACCTCACTTTCTATGTAGAGTAGGGACATGGAGAGGTCGATGATGTCTAGGGATTGTGAAAGAGTTTAGTGTGCGGTGATTGATTTAATTGAACGTACCATCATCATTTATGAAAAACTAATTAAAATCATCTTGCGTGCTTGAATTAATTGATCATGATACTATTAACTGCTTAGAGAATGAGTTGTGGAGATTTGGGCTCGAATCGTGGATTCTGTATATTGATTGCATGCTATAATAGGCATCTCACTCTAAATTCATATCAAATATTCGAGTTCATGCCATTCATTTAAAAATCCACATGAGTAGTGTGTTTTTAAATTATAAAGTTGAAGTGTTGTTGCGTACTATGAGTTGAGGAGATGATTTAGTCACCTTTCTTATTTTCGACTTCCTTTTTCACTTCATTGTTTTTACCCTCCGGTGAACTTCTTATTCGTCTTCCTCGAAGACGAGTAAGAGGTAAGCTTGGGGGGATTTTGTTGTGTCTATATTTTCCATGTTTTTACCATGCATTCACGTGTCGTTTCGATCGCCTGAATCCATATTTTTGTATTATATCGCGCTTTTCTCGATATTCTTGATCCTTTCGATGTTTTATGTGTTTTTCAGGGAATTCGGCGCAATTTGGCGTGCTATGGGGTTCTGGGCACAACTTCGACGCCAAAGCTCGCCTCGCCTTGCCACAACGACCCAATGAGGCTAAAGAAGCGAAGGAGAGGAGTAGAAGAAGAGAGAAGAAGAGATGAGGAGTAAAGAAGAGGAGAATGGAGAAGAGAAGTGAAGATGGAAGACGCATGCCAGATCACTCGGTCGAGCGCATGATGCGTTCGGCCGAGCTGTGACACCAAGTTGAGCGGCCAACCTCTTCTTCGGGGCGCTCGGCCTAGCGACAAGCTCGCTCGGTCGAGCGACCAGCCCGCTCACCCAAGCTAGCTGTCAGAGGAGCCCAATAAATGCAAGGCGCTGGCTCTGTAAAATTAGAGTTTTCCTACGCTCGACCGAGAGACATGATGCTCGAGCGAGCGACTCGCTCGCCCGAGCGGTACCTTCTCGAGCACCAAGTGGAGTGCTACATAAGGCACTGCTTGGCCAACCGAGCACTGCGCTCGGCCAAGCGGTAGGTCGGCAGACTCCAAAATTGAATTAAATTAATTTGTTTTAGTTGGTTTTCTTGTAAAACCGAACTCAAACTGTTTTGTATAAATAGTGAACGATTTTTAGATTAGGTTAAGCTTGAATTTTCTGTAGCTAAACCATTGGAGCTATTTTGAGAGCTCTCGTTTGGTAATCTCTTATTGTAATCTATTTTCTTGTTTGTGGTTGGATTTCTTTGATTTCTTTACCATTGCTCGTATTTCTCTTGCTCTTTCTATTGAAATTTGACCAGTTGGATATGCCTATCGCTATTGCCATTATATTTAGAGCTTTTAAAATGCTAGAGTAGTGTATATCTAGGGCTTAATGACGATCCCTAGGATCTTAGGGATCGGATGTTAGGTTAGAACCCCGTTGGATCAATATATAGTTGCCATGTGGTGGTTTGAACAAGGGGTTTGGGGGATTAGCCTTTGGATCAGAGTATCGCTAAGGCGTCTCCATATCCTAGGGAGAATCCCCATGAATCCAATTTGGGTTTAGTGGCCATTTCTAGAGTTCGTGATCACGAGAGTGACTCGAGAGCTAGGGCGGCCACCAATTCTCAATCTGCTGACCGATGACTACGAAAGTAGCTCGATCGTTTGAACCGACCATATGCCAGCATTGCAATCCGTAAATAACGAGAGTGGATACAGAATTACGAGGCGGGACCAAGTGTCAAGATTAATGCACGCATTCCCAAGTGAAGCCGACTACGAGAGCACGATTTCTCATAGGGATGCGTTAGACGAGTATGAACAATGAAAGTTAAGTACCCGTTCTCATCTACGGATGTGACACTCCTACCCTAATCCATCGGCCGATGTATAGCCATTGGACCTAGCATCCTTGACCGAAGGGCCTAGCGGGGAATCCTGAAATCATTAGACGTTTAATTTCTTGTTAACTCTCGATTCCCACAATCAACCAATCAATTAATCATGAAAACCCCCGACCACACACTCTCCTCCTTTCACATAAAGCTAAGAGTTAAACGATCGCCTCCCTGAGTTCGACAATCTTTATATGCTATAGTGCACCGTGCACTTGCGGTGATTCACACCCCCATGGTGCAAACACAGGGACCGAACAATAATCATAAAAAGAACTGATAGTGAAGATTTGATCCTGAAGATCCTTCACATTCTATTCTCTTTAAATTCTCAGTATTAGGTCCAACATGGTTATTACAATCATCCCTGAGGCTGAATTTCAGTTGACCATTTCAAATAACATGATTCGTGATTAGATCTTGAAGATCCACACTTATGAAACTGTTAAACAATTCTCATACATATTTTTGACAAACCAAATATTGTCAAAATCACACATCCCTACGTTCAAAATCCAGCTGGGATTGACATACCAAAAATAATGGATGCAATCCACCAACAGCAGAAGTGGATGTTCCTAAATTAAAGTGAAATGACATACCACGTGGTTCCAAAGAGTGAAATAACTCCTGAAGACCCTAAAATAATACCACCACAAGAAAGTGAGCTCATCTCCATTTTATCTCCCTTTCCAGAAACTCTAGAAGAGATGACTCTGGAATAAATTGAAATATTACTAAATAATGTACGTACATGGGGAGGTATTTGGATAAAAAACACACTTGTTGACAATTACTAATATTTCATTTTGCCATTTAAATGATAATTATAAATATCGTTCCACAATCCATTTCCTGAAGCAAACGTAGAGATTGACCAATAATGTGAAACGAGCCAATAATAAGTTGAGCTGGACTCACATATGAAATGTGAAGTGTTTGGACCTGAAATCCTGATATCAAAAGATATCAAACCTGTGGGCATAATGAGTATTGTATAAATACAAATATAAATAAATAAAATCGTATGCTATAAGCAACACGCTATAATTTAGGTTTATTTTGCTGAAATCAGGAAGTAATCAAGTAAGATGAGCTTGACTCACTTACAAAATTATATAAACCGATGCATCAGGCTCCCTGGTCATAGTTGCAAAAACCATGCGATTGGCAAAGGAAATTTTGGGCTATGTTGCTATGGATGGTGTGACAACATACCCTTACTGTTTTCCTCCTTATTTCCTTTATTGACTGGATAGATTTTTGGGACATCTATCATATGAATAAAATAATAAAATAAAAACCAAGAGAGTTCCTTAAATTAAATAAGGACTCCTACTAAAGGTTGCTTTTGCATCTTTAAAAAGAGCAAAGAAATTGATTTGAGATTATATTTACAAATGACTCAAATCTCATCGGATCTCCTAAAGAGAAAAACAAAATATCTGTTCAAGCATAACTATCAAATATGATATGTAAGACCTATGCAAAAATTTTGACTTACAAAATTATCTTCTTGAAGATGAAACCATCATCCAGAAGATGAATAATCATCCAAAAGATGAAACATCATCCAGAAGATGAAATTATCATCTAGAAGATGAAACCATCATCCAGAAGTTGAATGGTCATCCAAAAGATGAAAACTTCATCCGGAAGATTAAACCATAATCCAGAAGATGAAACCATCATCCAGAAGATGAATGGTCATCCAGAAGATGAAAATATCGCCCAGAAGATGAATAATCATCTAGAAGATGAAAACATCAACCAGAGGATGAAATTATCATCCAGAAGATGAAACCATCATCCAGAAGATGAACAGTCATCTAGAAGATGAATAATCATCTAGAAAATGAAAATATCATCCAGAAGATGAATGGTCATTCAAAAGATGAATAATCATCCAGAAGATGACTTATCATCCAGAAGATAAAATTATCATCTCGAAGGTGAAAATTTTGTGACATTAAACTTCATACACCCGAAGTTGATGAAGAAACATGGACGCAATCCACTAAATACACCTACTGGTTATATGGAAGCACATTAAGACCTTTTTCCATTAGCTGGAAGAGGGGAAGGATATCCTAGGTCCTGAAGTGCGGTACTTTAGTGTTTTTGGTACACTCCTTTATCTGGCCAACTGCATGCATATCTAGAGAGCGTTGGCAGTAAATCTGTTAGCCAGATACAGTGCAGCGCCTGTAGCGCACCACTGGCCAAAGATATATAACTTCTGTGATACCTCTAAGGGTCAAGGGTCATTCTCCATGTTAAATATATTTGCAGATCCATGTTACAGATCATCGCGATGACTATCACAAAGGAACAACCAACTCATGGAGATCTGCAAAGCATGCTACTAAGGCAACATCAATCCTACCATTCCGAGAAGCTCATCATTCAAGAAGCAAATCAAGAGTATGCATAGCTACACTCTAAAGTACCTCACAGACACATTGACAACTGGGTCAGAGACTAGAGATGTGGAGCTATCTACCGAGTCTACAGACCACTTCTCTTCAGAAGAGCTCCCTTAGATTCAATAGCTGTCATATATGAGCGATACTTGTATAGATGAGCGATGCGTTGTATTTATTCTCAGAATGTTGTAAGATGAGCTTGATGTATATATGCCTAAGAGATCTGAAAGCCTGAAGCTTGTACAAACCAGGGGGAGTCAAATGTAGTGTTGCACTCTTTTTCCTTGGCTATTGGTTTTTCCCACTGGGTTTTTCCACAGCTAAAGGTTTTAACGATGCAACCTCAATGACTCTGGATCCAGAAGTATCCACCCCTAAATACTTCCACAAACCAGAAGAAGTTATGGAGAACTGTACTCGTTTTCCTTGGCTATTGGTTTTTCACCCTGGGTTATCCCTAACTTAGGATCTGGAAGTATCCACCCATTATGATACTTGTTAATGCCAAAATTGACTGGTACAGTTGTCAGGTTGACGTAGACTCAAAGCGCTGAGTTGGAGCCCCGTAAGCAGCTGGAGTGGGACACTCGGTTGGAGGAACCGGGGTCGAATGACGATGGTTGGAAGTGTTGCGACCTTCGATCGACCTTCGGGCGACCGTTGCGTCGATCGTCTGAGATTGGAGAGCTCGAGTCGACCTTTGATGCTGGATGCGATCGACGATCTGCACTATAGGGACTCGTTAGGGGGTCGGATTTGGGTTTCGCCCCAAATCTCCTCCGATGCTTAAGTTCGTAGGGAACTTAAGGAAGGGAGGGAATTTGGTGTAGCTGAGATCGATCCACGGAGGTTCATCTCGAGACTAACGACACAAGCTCGAATATAAGAATGGTAAAAGTGAGAAGATAAAGTTCTATGTCTTAGACCCCGTACCTTGAAGATGGGACCATTTCCTTTATTTAAAGACGTGTAGGGTCCCTTTGGAGACGTTGGGGGATAACGATCACCCATGATGGGGCCACGATCCTTCCCCATTAATAGGAGTAAATGTTGCACACATCCTCGAGATTCTCGAGTCTACTTTTAATCCCACGTTCGAGCGAGAGGGACCCAACGGTGGACTAGCGAATCTGGTTTTGAGTGAATCGACATCGGGCTTCTTTGGCGGGCCTGTTAGGCCTTAATCATCCGTTGATCGAGTTGCCTCGAACTCCGGCCCAATGACTCAACAATGGCCCCCATCGCGCGACCTTTAAGGGTCCATCCGCTGAGGTCAAGCGACGTTACATCACATTTAATGGGGCACAATAGTCGAGAAAATAGCACTCAAGTTCTAGGCGCCAAAACGCCCACCTCGTCGATTCAGATGATTTGTCGGTTCGAAATACAAGACATTCTGGGTCCTTGGATCCTTAATGCATGTTTTATCATACGGTTGCCGCCTCGCCCATATATGATGATTCCAGCGAAGGAGTGCGGGAGTACCGTCTTCATTCGCTTGATTCAGATTTTTATTTCTCTCGAAAGTAATGTCTTCATCCTCTGCCTCTGAAAGGAATGTGGTCACCGCCATCCAGAAGAATCGGGAAGGGGTTATGGAGACGGGCTTGCTGGCAAATGTGCGGTCCAAAGTCAAGGCCGACCAAATCGATGTGCTTCAGAGGCATTTTGTTCGCCATGATTATCAAAGCAGACTGCCTGGAAGGGACGAGAGGGCTCGTCATCCCGACGATCGGGAAGCGGGGATCTATGTCAAAGCCTTCGAACATGGCCTTTGATTTCCCATGCATCCCTTCCTGCGGTACTTCATGTGTACCTTGAACATTTCCATCTGACAGCTGATACCGAACGCTATTGGCATGTTGATTGGCTTCATAATTCTGTGCACGACGAAGGGAATCGAGCCATCACTGCATTTGTTCAACAACTTCTTCTCGATCCCTCCCCTTAAGACTCTGAGGTGGTACACGATAATGGCCTACCGAGGGAGGAAGCTGCTGGAAGATCTTCCCACCTCCAACCATGGAGAGGAAGAGATCTACCCGATTCGTGGTTGATGATATGGGGTTTGGGTCGTTTAGGTGCGAAGGGGTGGCCCATTCGACTTACAGCTGACGCTCGTTTGAGAGAGTTGTTCAGTTGTGAAGGGGTGGTCCCTTCTACTTACGGCTGACGCTCGTTTGAGAGAGTCGTTCAGTCGCGGAGGGGAGGCCCTTTCGACTTACGGCTGACACTTGTTTGAGAAAGTCATTTAATCGCGAAGGGGTGGTCCCTTCGACTTACAGCTGACGCTCGTTTGAGAGAGTCGTTCAGTTGCAAAGGGGATACTCCTTTGACTTACGGCTGACGCTCGTCTAGGAGAGTCGTTCAGTTATGGCTGACGCTCGTCTAGGAGAGTCCAAGGAGAGACCCCTTCGACTTATGACTAACACCTGTTTAAGAGAGTCGTTCAGTCGAGAAGGGGTGGCCCCTTCGACTTACGGCTGACGCCTGTTTGAGAGAGTCGTTAGTCGAGAAGGGGTGGCCCCTTCGAATTACGGCTGACGCCTGTTTGAGAGATTCGTTCAGTCGAGAAGGGGTGGCCCCTTCGACTTACGGCTGACGCCTGTTTGAGAGAGTCGTTCAGTCGAGAAGGGGTGGCCCCTTCGACTTACGGCTGACGCTCTTTTGAGAGAGTCGTTCAGTCATGAAGTGGTGGTCCCTTCGACTTACGGCTGACGCTCGTTTGAGAGAGTCGTTCAGTCGCGAAGGGAGGCCCCTTCGACTTACGGCTTACACTCGATTGAGAGAGTCATTCAGACACGAAGGGGATGCCCCTTCGACTTACGACTGACGCTCGCTTAAGAGAGTTGGTCAGTTGCGAAGGGGAGGCCCCTTCGACTTACGGCTGACGCTCACTTGAGAGAGTCGTTCAATTACGATAGGGAGGCCCATTCGACTTACGGCTGACGCTTGCTTGAGAGAGTCATTCGGTCGCGAAGGGGTGGCCCCTTCGACTTACAGCAGACGCCCATTTGAGAGAGTCGTTCAGTCGCAAAGGGGTGGCATCTTCAACTTACGGCTGACGCTCATTAAAGAGAGTTGTTCAGTCACGAAGGGGAGGCCCCTTTGACTTACGGCTGACGCTCGATTAAGAGAGTTGTTCAGTCGCGAAGAGGTGGCCACTTCGACTTACGACTGACGCTCGTTTGAGAGAATTGTTCAGTCGCGAAGGGGTGGTCCCTTCGACATACGGCTGACGCTAGTTTGAGAGAGTCATTCAGTTGTGAAGGGTAGGCCCCTTCGACTTACGGCTGACGCTCGTCTAGGCGAGTCATTCAGTCATGAATGGGTGGCCCCTTCGACTTATGGCTGACGCTCATTTGAGAGAGTCGTTCAGTCGCGAAGGTGTGGTCCCTTCGACTTACGGCTGATTTGAGAGAGTCGTTCAGTTGCGAAGGTGTGGTCCCTTTGACTTACGGCTGATGCTCGTTTGAGAGAGTCGTTCAGTCACGAAGGGGTGGTCCCTTCGACTTACGAATGACGCTTGTTTGAGAGAGTCGTTCAGTCGCGAAGGGGATGCCCCTTCGACTTACGGCTGACGCTCGCTTGAGAGAGTCGTTCGGTCACGAAGGGGAGGCCCCTTCGACTTACGGCTGATGCTCATCTAGGAGAGTCATTCAGTCGTAAAGGGGTGGCCTCTTCGACTTACGGCTGACGCCTGTTTGAGAGAGTCGTTCAGTCATGAAGAGGTAGCCCCTTCAACTTACTGCTGACGCTCATTAGAGAGATTTGTTCAGTCGCGAAGGGGAGGCCCCTTTCGACTTATGGTTGATGCTCGCCTAAGAAAGTCGTTCAGTCGCGAAGAGGTAGCCCCTTCGACTTACGGCTGACGCTTGTTAGAGGGAGTCGTTCAGTCGAGAAGGGGAGGCCCCTTCGACTTACAGCTGACGCTTGCTTGAGAGAGTCGTTCAGTCGCGAAGGGGATGCCCCTTCGAATTACAACTGACGCTTGCTTGAGAGAGTCATTCAGTCGCAAAGGGGATGCCCCTTCGACTTACGGCTGACGTTCGTCTAGGAGAGTTGTTCAGCCACGAAGGGGTGGCCCCTTCGACTTACGACTGATGCCTGTTTGAGAGAGTCATTCAGTCACGAAGGGGTGGCCCCTTCGACTTACGGCTGACACTCGTTAGAGAGAGTCGTTCAGTCACGAATGGGAGGCCCCTTTGACTTACGGCTGATGCTCGCTTGAGAGAGTCGTTCAATCGTGAAGAGGTGTCCCCTTCAACTTACAGCTGACGATCATTAGAGGGAGTTGTTCTATCACGAAGGGGAGGCCCCTTCGACGTACGGCTGACGCTCGCTTGAGAGAGTCGTTCAGTCACGAAGTGAGGCCCCTTCGACTTACAGCTGACGCTCGTTTGCATCTATGTATGTTTGGCTTTCCCAACACCTCTTTGAGGATCGGGTCCTTTTTCGAGGGGAATTTTGAATGGTAATCACTATAAACTTTACGAAGGTTCAAAGAAGCGAAGTTTTATTCGATAAAGGAAAACAAGCTTTATTGAAAGGAAAACGAGAAAGGCATACCAGAGTTTTCCAATCGACATCGGAGCTGTTACCGTTCATCTTTAGTCGCCAGGAGTTTTGTGTGGTTCATCAGTCGACCACCTTGGTGACAGGTGATTCTGTCATCTTGCCCTTCTGCTTCGAGGATCCTTTCTTGCTTGGTGGATCGATGGCCGGGCCTTTGGGTTGTTCCTGTTTAACTATGGCGTCGATCTCCTTTTTGAGAGTTTAACAGTCGTTTGTGTCGTGCCCATAGTCATTGTGGTATTTGAAAATTTTGAGGTCGTCCCTCTTATCGTATTTGCCATTCTTTACAGCCTCTTGGATCAGCTCTTCTCGCAGGGCATAGGCGAGGACTTCGGTCTTAGGAACGACCGGTTTAGCGTATGTAGGACGCTCCTTGTTTTGAGGGCTCCTCTCCTTAGGCCTTTTGTCTCGGGACTCCTGGCAGGGGTTTTCGAGTTTGGTCTCTCTCGTCTCTCATCTCCGTGGCAGGAGGGGGTGTGTCATGCCCCTAAGAGTGAAATACCAGGATGTGTTTATAATATATGGAATATATGACTATTGCTATTTATGTATGTGTGTGTGTGTGTTTATACATGTGTGACCTATGTGTCTACGTGCGTATATCCTTGTATGTATATGAGTATGCGTATATGAATTAGTATGCTTTGCTATTAGAGTTATGGTAGTGTAGTGTATATTGTAGTGAATATTGGATGCATGTAGTATTATGTACAATGGATGTGTGAATATGTTGGATGTTTATCTAGGGTATGAATGTGGATATAAGTGGTTAAGTGTAGTTAGATTTTGTATTTATATGGAGCTTAGCATGTATTGTATGTGTCGTCGCGTAGTGTTATTGTGCATAGAAGTATTGGTGGTTATTGGTATATGTGTATAACTTATTTGGATGCATATGTGGTTGTATCATTGTGTATGATATGTACACTTGGATGTGATATACATAGTTGTGTGTATGTCTTGGTGTGTATGTGTATGTGTATGTTGTGTGTAGTAGGATAGTGTATGTGCATGTATGGTGGCGTAAGTGGGTGGGTAAGTATGAATAGGGTTAGGGTTCTATGGCACATGATGTAAATAATTAGAAGTTGAGGGATATTTATATTATATGGCATACTTGTAATTATTTATAAGTTGAAGGGTAGATGAGTAAGGGTATTTGGGTCTTTTTAGCTTGCATGGCATCTTCTAGCCATTTGACTCTTGACCCTTAAGAATTAAGGAAACAATTAAGGGGAGAGATTAAGAATAGAACGTTGGAGAATTGAAGAGAAAAATCTAGACTCCAATCTCATTTATTTCTTTCTCCTTTCCCTTTTCTTTCCTTTTCTACCTCTTTCTCTCTTCCTCATTTTATGTCATGGCCGAACCAAAAATGGCCCCATCTTGGCGAGCCCCCATCTCTTTCTCTCTTAAAATCTTTCCAAGTTTGCATGTTATTCAATGACAATTAAGAGGAAGGAGAGTAAATAATTGAAGGAAGAACTAAGGAAAGGAGACATTAAGGAATGAGTATTAAAAGAGGCCTTAAGGGGGAATTAAGAGAATTCATGAAGGACAGTTGGCTCATTTTTAGGAGGAAGCTTTTAAGGTAGGAATCCCAATTCCATGTGGTATGTTATTTTTTTCATGGTAATTCATGTTTTCTCATTAAGCTACATGTCCTTTTGCATTAATTTTTCATATGTTATTTTCATGTATTCTTTTGTTAGTCAACATTTATATGCTTGTAGGCCCATCATGTTTACTTATTCATGTTTTATTATTTGTTATGGGAATTAAATGTGTGCTTTAGTAGATGCTTCCAAATGCTAATTCCATGATTCCATGACAAAACCATGTATGTATCTCATTTATTTGTGAAATTGCCCATGTATACAATTTGTTAGAATTGTTCAAATGAAAACATGCTATATTTTGGTCATGCCTTGATATGAATATGTGGAATGGTTTCTTATGGCATAAATGAATGTGAGGCAAGCCATGGATATATTTGTATGGAAAATTGATATTTCTTGAAATGGGGGAGGCATGGTATGGAACATTATTGACATGCATAGTTTGATTGTAGAGGTATGTGGGCATGGATTTATATATGGTGTTGTGATATAAAGAAATGGGGAAAGGGGGTACACAAGAGATGCATGACCCAATGAGTAATAAAGTTGAAAAGAAAGTAAATGGAATATATGAAGCCATGCCACCATGACCCCAAGTCAATCTACTCTTGCCAATATTGTTCCATACTCATATCTTCCATTTGTTGGAATCAAGTTAATGCAAGTTAGATAATGTTGTGATATTTATTTATTGATGTTACAACATATGCTATAAATGTTCAATTATGCTCATGTCTACTATTTATTGGAATCAAGTTAATGCAAGTTTGGTTAGTATTGTAGTAGTTGTTGGTATTGCACAATGCTTTATAATATTCAATTATACTTATTCATGCATGTTACATTCTCTCTAGCCATAATAATGCATTCTCTTGTATGTGCATACTTGCTTATATGTAGTTGCACGCATGATTGCATTCTTAAATAACATGCCATATGGAAGTGGGCTATTCCTACTGGGTCACGCTGTGACGTGTCCCCGATGACTTTTCAGTTTGATTCTTGGAGTTGGAGGCCCTTTAGCTCAGCTGGTTGGAGTTGAGGGTTGTGTGAGTGTGAGAGAGATTTGGTGTATGCTTTTGTACTTGGTGGGATGAGTGTCCTTGTTGTATATGAGATTGTATAAGGATGTTGTATTGGACAATTCATGTGTATATATCGGTGTTTGACTTGTTGGTTCTCTTTTGTTATTCTGTGTTTTCTGAAATGCTACAGGTACTATCCCAGCAGTGCGCAGTGGACCTGCTCTGGGTTTTTTGTATCTTCCTTCATTACACTCGCTCCTACTGGAAATACCTGAGACGGATTCGTACTTCCAGGGTATCCTGGGGAGCAGGGTGTTATAAGGTGCTTTTTGCATTAGCCCCAGATGGCCCATCCGTCTCCTCAGAGGAAGTGAATCGATCTGTTATGTTGAGCATCTCTGCGACAGTGTTAGGGAAAACTAGTGGAGGGCCCTCCTCAAGTGCTTGTTCCTGATAACCTGGGTGAGCGTCGCTATGATGGTCACATCCGTCGTCTCTTCTACATCGAGCCTCACGTCATTGAATCTCTGGACGAAGGCTCGGATTGACTCGTTCTCGTTTTGTTTGAGCGAGAAGAGGTGTGATGACCTTTACTTGGGTCGTTGTCCGGCGACAAATTGCTTGCAGAATATTTCTACCAGCTCGTCGAATGAGCCGATGCAGCAGTGGGGTAGCCCTTCGTACCAGCTTCGGCCCTCCTGGTCAGAGTGGCATTGAAATCTCTACAAAGGTATGGCTCGTCGGCTCCGTGGAGTATCACGACATTCAAATACTTCTTAATGTGCGACCATGGGTTGTGTCTGCCATCATAAGCTAATAGGGCAAGGAGCTTGAATTTGGAAAGAAAGGGAGCGGAGATGATATTCTCCTTCAAGGGAGTCTTTCGAATAGTGGATTGGACCAGCACGGATCCTCTCGCTCCGGTTTGCGAGAAGTTGGCTCTGGAGGATCGATTCATGATCTCCTCCATTCTCACATGTCCACCTACAGGGTTTAGCGGGTTATAACCTGGATGTGCTCCGTATATTACCTGATTTATGATGTCGCGGGTGGCCGCCCGGTAATTGGAGTAGGGTGGTCCCCCTGGGACACGAAAGCTCGATTATCGACCCCGGCTCTGTTGTATTGGTGGTCCAGGGGTCGATCCGTCGAGGTTAATCTCCGCTTTTGGGTCCCCCAGATAACGGAGGAATGCTAACCCTCTCGTCGACGTAAGGAACAGGTTTGGGGGAGGAGGCGACTCATTTACGAGGGATGGGGTCCCCATGTTCTGGCGTACTAAAGCCGCCAATGCGCCTAGGCTCCTATCGACCTGCTCGGTGAAATGGTTGAATTCTCTTCGAGTCACTCTGGGCTCCTTTGCCTCCTCCGTTGGTCGAGGTGGTGGTGTTGTGGAGTCCGCGACGTCCTCTTCCAAGATGTTGTTTGCTCTTAGCTTTTCCTTCGGACCTTCGACCAGTCCGACATTGCTGGGTCCAGCTGCCATAGCTTTTTGACTGCTTTGGGATGACAAGCTGGTTAACGTTTCCCACAGACTGCGCCAAACTGTTAAGGCCAAAATTAACAGGTACAGTTGTCAGGCTGACGTAGAATCAAAGCGCTGAGTTTGAGCCCCGTCGGCAGCTGGAGTGAGACCATCGGTTGGAGGAATTAGGGTCGAATGATGATAGTTGGAAGTGTTGCGACCTTCAATCGATCTTCAGGCGACCGTTGCGTCGATCGTCCAAGGTTGGAGAGCTCGACGTCGACCTTCGATGCTTGCTGCGATCCACAATCTGCACCACAGGGACTCGTTAGAGGGGTCAGATTTGGGTTCCGACCCAAATCCCCTCCGATGCTTAAGTTAGTAGGGAACTTAAAGAAGAGAGTGAGCTTGGTGTATCTAATATCGATTCACGAAGGTTCGTCTCGAGACTGACGACCCAAGCTCGAATATAAGAATGGTAAAAATGAGAAGATAGAGTTCTATGTCTTAGACCTCGTACCTTAAAGATGTGACCCTTTTCCCTATTTATAGACGTTTAGGGTACCTTTGGAGATGTTAGGGGATAACGGTCACCCATAATGGAGCCACGATCCTTCCCCATTAATAGGAATAAATGTTGCACATGTCTCCGAGATTCTCGAGTCTGCTTTTAATCTCACGTTCGAGCGAGAGGGACCCAACGGTCGGCTAGCCAATCTGGTTTTGGCTGAGTCGACATCGGGCTTCTTTGGCAGGCCTATTGGGCCTTAATCATCCGTTGATCGAGTTGCCTCGAACTCTGGCCCAATGACTCAACAATACTCATAAGCACTATAGATCATGCAGTATTCATATGTTGAGTATACAACGATGGTTGGATAAAAGGAAGTGTTATGAATAGGGCCCAATGGGCCCATTGGGTATCCATCCACATTGTATCCAATAAGAACTATATATATGTGAGGCTAGGGGTTCCCTAGCCCTCAGGGGCGGACCCACGTATCAGTTGGGGGGCGCCCCCCTGCTTTTAAAATTTTACTTATATATATATATAACCATGGCTGCAATATAAGTAAAGTAAGTAATTTCCCATTACACTAGTGCTTCATTAGCATGGTGGTAGTGCGGTTCCTCTCCAAGTACAAGTCAGTGGTTTGAGCCCCCTTGTAGTTACATTTTTTAGTTTTTTGTTTGAAGCCCGTTTTGTTTATGCTTTTAATTAAATAAATTAATCTTCTACAACACTATTGTTTCATTAACATGGTGGTAGTGTGTTTCCTCCCCTTGCAAATGGTCACGAGTTCAAAACTCCTCGATGTTAAAATTTTTAGTTTTTCGTTTGAAGCTCTTTTTTTTCATGTTTTTAATTAAATTAAAATTTTTAGTTTTTCGTTTGAAGTCTGGTTTTTTTAAGGTTTTTAATTATAGCATGAGAAATTTGCTGTGTACGTATTTATAGTAATTCGGTTTGAATCTTTGTAACTTATCTTTGTTCTCATGCAATTAAAACTTGTTTTTGTTTTCGTCTTTCTTACTCGCCCCTCTAAGCATATGATTTTTTAATCAGTCTGAAAGCTGGTAAAAGCACGCGTGCGAGACCCTGGTCACTAGTGATCGAACCCTGGTGGCCATGCACAAAACGAGGGTGGCATACCAATTGGACAAGTCCGCTAGTTCTCAAGCATATGTTGCATTGGGCCTGAGCAATGAATTACATATCTACTTATTGTTCACTTCGTCACCTCAAATAAACATAAACGTTATGGAAAACACCTCCTTTTTCTCTTTGAACCCGTCGACTTGAACACCATCGCATCTATATACTTTACGATTGCAATTTGTCTGTCTTCTTGCAACGCTGCCCGGCCCCCCGGTCATCTAATTCTGGTTCCGCCCCTGCTAGCCCTCAACCCTTCACAACATATAATTAATTAACAAAATTAAGAGTAATAATTAAAATCTAATTAAGATTAAATTTGTAATTTAGAAAAAACTTACAATTAAGATAAAATCAAAAGAACATGCGGACACTCTACTCTCAAAATGGTTGGAGACCCCAACAACATACATTTCATTATAGTTTGTATCGAGAAAACCTCCCCAAACGGTCAAGTTTGACAACCCCGGCCGTTTTTGCTGACGTGAAGAACTGTTGTTTGATTTTTTGTAATTAATTAAAGTTTATTGATTTTTAAAATTATTTTTAATTTCTGACCTATATTGAAAATTTGTCGTTTTCTAGAAACTAAAAAAAGTTTTTTAAACATCGGGCCGGATCCAGAACGCGTTCAGATCTTCGGATTAAAAAAAGACCAGCCTGATCGTACGAAGAAACGGAACTGTCAAGATGAGCTGCACAGATTGGCGAGAAGAAAACGGACCACGTCTCCATACAATACTCCTCGAGACATTTTACCGCTAAAAATAATTGTTAAACTAATTACCATTATTTTATTCTTGTTATGAGATGGTCCTAATGGGCCTATTGGGTATCCACCCATATTGTTTATTATCTATATGAGGCTAGGGGTTTCCTAGCCGTCATCCTTACTTACAACACGTTATCAGCACGCTCATCAGCTGAGCCGAACCACTGCCGACGGACGAATCGCGAGGACGCGGAAAGGGCTTCCTTCACCGAACTTCGCTAGATCTGGAGGGTAGGATCTAGAGGTACATCTTAGAAACTCCTAGATCTACATTTCTCATGCGCATGTTGATCAATCTGTGATATTTCTCTTAGATCTAAAGCAAAATCTTATTTTTCTATTAAGATATACAAGAAACCCAATTTTTAAACAAATATTTACTATTAAAACCTTTTTAAATCTATTTTTAATAATTAAAAAGGATTTTTTTTCCTTGCCCTAGCCGCCGGACGGCAACCCCCTGGGGGAGGGCCAGGCGACGGCCTCCGGCAGGCCGCCCCTCCTTATGGGGGGAGCTGCAACCGGCAAGGCGCCCCCTGCATGGGGCGCCGACAGTCTGCCCATCCCTGTGGGGGCGCTGCTACCGGCAGTCCGCCCCCCTGAGGGGGACGCAGGCAGTCTGCCCCCTGCAGGGGGCGCAGGCAGTCCGCCCCCCTGAGGGGGGCACTGCCGCCGGCAGGCCACCCCCTGCAGGGGGCACTGGCGCCACCAGACAGGCCGCCCCCTCCCTCAGGGGGCACCGTCAATGGTAGTATGCCCCCTACAGGGGGGGCACTGGCACCTGCGCCGGCAGTTCGCCCCCTGCAGGGGGGCGCCGGTGCCAGGCAGGCCACCCCGATTGAGGGCCCCAGCCGCCTCCATCGGCGGCGGCTCATACTCGCCGGACCTGACCCCCGCCCCCTGCTACAGTGGCAGGGGGCTGCACCGCCGCTTACGGGTGGCGGCCGCCACCTCTCCTCCACTCCCCCTTGAAACCCTAGGGAAACTCTAGGCTTGGGGAGATGGGCCTTCTTGAACCTGATGGGTCTCTTCAGGCCCAATAATGAAAAAGAATGGACATTTAAATTAAAATTTTAATTCCAACCCATTGGACTTCTGCCCAAATTGGGCCAAGAATTATCTTTTAATTCATTTTTCTATTAAAATTTCATTATAATTCCATGAATCCAGAGGACTTGGCACCCTCCGCGTGCGCGTCGCGTGAAGCTCTGCTACGCCTGACGCGCAGCCCGCCGCCGTGCGACAAGCAGCCAGCTAGTGGTGGCAAAATGAGCCCGAACCGACCCGCCCCGCCCGAACCCGGCATCCTTAACCGGGTATGGGTAGAGGCAAATACGGGACAAGTAGGAAACCGGTTGACCCGACCCGACCTGGATAAAATCCGGGTCGGGTATGGGTTTGGCATGTCAACCCGGATGACCCGAATTCGACCCGATTTACTTTCTCTCTCTATAAAAAAATTTATATAATAACTTCAATACACAGTTGCAATGAGAGTTGTGCTTATACGATTTGAATTGTTGTCCTCTTCTTTAAGAGGTCTTGGATTCAATTCCCTCTACGTACAACCTTTTCGTTAATTTTATTACTTTTGTTAATAAAATGGTAACGTTAATTATACTTTCTTGATGTCATCAGTACGGTTTAAGCGATGAGCTACTAGAAATTATGCAATACTTAATAAATTATCGGTGGCTCTTAATAAATAACTGGATATCGAAAAAGGGACGGTAGTGTATAAGTCAAATCTTAACCCGACGGGTTAACCCGAACCCGACCCGGAAATTTTCCGGGTCTCCCGAACCCGACCCGGATTCAATCCGGGTCGGGTTAGGGTTTACCCCTATCCGGGTCGGGTCAAATCTGACCCGACCCGAACCCGAACCCACCCGACCCGTTTGCCACCCCTACAGCCAGCTGCCGTGCCTGACATGTGGCCCGCCGCCGCACGACACGTAGCCAGCACCCGTGCCTAACGCACGGCCCCCTGCCCACTGCTGTGCGACGCGCGGCCCCGCCTGAAACGCGGCCCATCGACCCCCCGTCGTGCCTGACGCGTGGCCCGTCACCGTGTGCCTGCCACGCGCGTGCGTGTCCCGCCGTCGCGCGCCTGTCGCGCACGTGCACGCACTCTGCCACTGTGAGCCTGACGCCCGCGCACGCGCGCTTCCCATGTGTGCCTCGTCGCAACGAAACCCCAACTAGGGTTCTTCCGTTTTCTTAATTAAAAGGCTATTTTCAGAAATTATTTGGATTTCATGGTCAATTTTTTCCTAAATAAATCTGATTCATCATACATGTAAACCATCACTAATCACATTTTTTGGATTAATTGAACATTTTTTACGTTTAATAATTATGATGATCCTAAGACCGCTCTCCCGTTAGTCAGCTAACCTAACGGGGTATGACGTTTCCACGCGGTCTGATTAATTATTAAACAAAAATATTTTACTCCGTTATAAATGCCTGGGATGTTGTATATTTTTATTTCCTGTAGCATGAATTTACGCTTAAACACCATAAATACATGTGTAGAAAATTATATGACTGCCGTATAATTAATGTTCTGTGATGAACATTTTATTTAGCATGCTAAAATCTCTATGATATATTTTTAATGCTTATAGCATAAATATATGTCCAGATGAAATTATTTATATACCTGCAGAATATAAATAACATGTGTATATGTTACAAGTCATGATTAACTGAGCATACATTCTTAGCTCACATGCTTGATTTATTTGCAATGATAATTTATTTGCAATGATAATTTAGTTTCTTTCAACTATTTTATTGAGCATAACTTTTTAGCTTACAAGCTTGATATTATGTGTATGATAAATCATTAATTGTTGCATTTTGCACTCTTATATGATCATTCCATGCTTTTACTCATGCCCATGATATGACAATATTTTATGACAACATACCAATCATGATTTCAAAAAGTTTGTCATCATATCCACTTTGACAAAATGAACCTGAAGTTCAAAATCAAATCAAAAGTCTACACCCTTTCACCCTAATAAAATAAAAATTACCAAATACGATGGATTATGTGAAAACCATTTATGCGATTTCATTTAGAGATACGCATTTGCAGTAAAATAAATCTTTCAGATTTATGGTTTATATAAATCAATATTGATACCAGCTGTTGTCATAACACCGCTAAACTCTTTTAGAGTAATCTCACTTTACAATGTATGATTCTTTAATCTAGCCTTAATTTTACGCATACGCCCGAAGTCGCGTCTTAATAAATAAGTGAGAAATTATAAACTGTGTAGCCACGTATTTGTTTCCCCTTGAGCATGATTCTATATCCACATAATACTTGAATGACTCAATAACCTGTAGACCATATTTAAGCATTCAAATAGACTTTTAAAAGTCTCTCATAAATTAAAAAAGTGGAAATATAGAAACTACCTCATTTTCCTTGTATATGTCTACTTCGTAAGACCAATATTCATTCTTCCTTATAAATGACAATAAAGAAGACTGAAAACAGAGAAAGTTTTGAATAAAATGAGAAAGGGAAGATATGATATACCTCGACATGGAGTATGCAATGGCAACCCAAAATCAGACCAGAGGTTCTGATAAGCCTCATAATGTTTTTTGCAACTTGAATGTGCATTAACTTATGCCATATAAAATATATACATTTCTAGTCTAAACGACGAAAGTCAATTGACATTATGTATATTTAGCTACTCACCGAGGACAAATAAACTTTGAAAACATATTTAATCTGTTGTCATAACATAAGTCTAAATGAGCATAATTGTGGACGTATGTTTTCAAGAGCACACATCATACTATGAAACTTATTGCCGTAACATAATTATAAGTAGTATTCTCTTGCAGTATATACGTGTTTAGATGCATTACCGCAATATTTCTTATTGATTTCATGCTTTTTACGCATTTTATTTTACTGTGAATGATTTGTTATCTTGAATACTCCTAAAATGAGGATGACATGTACTCTCTGAAACTTATAAAGTTTCAAAGGATATTCGTCAAAACGAACTCCCTAATGACTCAAGAAACCAATAAAGCCTGAAGCTTTGTCTAACTTTGATCCGCATAATAGTCAATGTGAAGATGTAACCTTTCATAGTTTGAACACCGTTCACCTATTACCGGACAAAATTAACTTAAGCATTTTAATGGACTTTCAAAAGTCACACATAAATTCGAACAGATGAATTAATTTGGAAACTAGAAGTGTCCAGAATCGACCAACTTTGGATCGATGTCACCCTGGATTAATGATGCAAGACATCATTAACCAGACGAACTCGAAGATTCTTCAAAAAAAGGGTGAAACTTTCATTGTCCCATTCAAAAGGGAAAAATGATTACGAGATCACCTCCATTCACGTGGACATTGACTCTTCTTACTCCCTCAAACGAATTTAAGATGATATACTATCATCATTAGAAGAATGAGACCGTTGGGCCTCTTGAGAGTATTTGAGGGATAAAGTGGACTCACACACTCCCTACATATGGCTGATGATGTACCTTAGAGTACTCATCCATATATCCTCTTAAAATGGTCATTATCAAACCTATTATCTAATCGCAGTTCAGCTTTTCAAATAAAATGGGACACATTACTAAGTGGCAGGAACATTGGCTAACCCTGGAAATCAAACTATATTTGCAACTGGAAAAATGTCGAACACCCTGAAGTTTGTGTTCACACCTAAAAATGGGTTATATAAATCATTAAAATGATTTAAACGGATTACTTATCCATTAAAAATCCAGTTGTAGGTGACCATATGAAAACATGCAATTACAATGTAAACCATCAAAACGCCTCCGTAGAACCTATTTGTCATGCCCCGTTTTGAGCGATACGTGCATTATACGATACAAGGGTGGTAAGGTGAACGTTTTGGCGACGTGTGTGCATTGTGCATGTATGGTGCACGTGTGCAAGTGGAGGTATGTAAGAGTATGTGTGGGGTGTGTAGGGACAAGTGTGAAAAGGGGTTAGGGGTTAAAGGCATCCCCGTAATTTTTTAGGAAGGTAAGGGGTATATTGGTCATTTGGAGCGTTGTGTGTAAAGAAAAAGAGTAGTGTCTTTAGTAATGGCAAACTTGTAATTACTTAGAAGTGGAGGGGCATTATTGGTGAGTGTATTCTGGTAATTAAATAAGTAGCATGGCTTATAGCATAAGCCAAAGACAATTCTAGGGTTTTCTCTTATTCTTATCCTTTCTTTTCTTTTCATTTTTCTTCCACACTCTTCTCCTCTTCTCCTCCTCATTGGCCATACCCATCACCTCTCCCCTCTCCCCCATGGCTGGCTGAAATTACCTCATCAAAAAGAAGAAGAATAAGAGAGAAAGAAAGAAAGAGAAGGATAAAGAGAAAGAGAAAGAGAAACCAAGGAGAAATAAGGAAAGGAGAGGAAGAAGGAGAAGAAGGAGAGAAGCACACATCATCTTGAGAGAGATAGGAGTCTCAACTCCACATAGTAGGATCATTACATGCATGATTATTAGTGTAATCCATGTTTTAACATTATGAAAGGTCTTTATAGTTGTTGCTAGAAATATGTACTGAGTAGCTGAAATTTTAGTGACGATTTGATCTTAATTGGCTACATGAAATTGCCTGAAAAAAATATATGTTGTGCATATTGATGTCCTTAACAACTTTCATGTTCACCACTTTTTCTAATTCAAACTGGAAGTTAGGTTAAAAATTCAATATTTACACCATGTCTGAATTTCTTCCAGACTGGCCACAGTTTAGAAAAATGGACCTCAGTACCTGCACACACAATGAAATTTTATATTTTTAGTCTCGTTGTAAATTTAACGAATTTTTCTACAATTTTATCTCAGTGCATATTTTTGGAAATTCTGAGTGTAACATCCTAAAATTAGCTATCAATACAGACCCTGAAATCTGTCTGAAAAACAGTCTGAACAGGTTGCACAAAATAATTCACCATAAATATCCTAGTCCTCATTTCTACATGAAATTTTATAGGTGAATCCAGTACTACCATATATTCAACTTTCATTTATATAGTTTTGTCGAATTCACAAGAGAAATGGATGAAATGTGATGATCTTTATGGCCTTTTGCTATTTCCAGCAAGTTGAAATGTTACGAGAGGATATAATTATGACTTGATGCTAAATTTTCCTCCATTATGCATGTGCATTATTGTTACTTGAAGTAGGAGTTCATTGGGGGCATTTGTTCTTAGATTTACTCATGTTATAATGGCCATGTTAATGACTCTGTCACGTGTTCGATGAATGCCTCAACGAAGGCAACATTCGGTAATTTGAGAAATGTGCATTTGTTAGTGTTGGCCTTGAGCAACATTGATGATTGGTGAAGTTAAAGGCTTCAATGGCATGGATACATTGTAATTGTGAATGGATGATGTGTTTTGATAGAGAGCATGTCACGTGAGTGCATGACCCTATGTCTAGTAATGGGCAACTAAGATGATATGTGCATACCCATGCCATCATGACCCTTAACGTTGACGTATGATGTTAACCTATAAAATTGAATATGTCTCAATCCTCTCTAATGAGGGTGAGTTAGCAAAACCCGGGTTTTATGTGGAAATGTTGAGTAAATGATGGATATGAGGTCTGGACCCTGGAGTCTGGGGGATGTGATATGTGATTATTCCCGCTCGCCTTTACAGGAGTGGAGAGGAATTGGAGTTGTGATGATGTGGTTTGGTTGTGGAGATGGATATGTGGAGATCATCACTCTTGGCAGTGATGGGGAAGCTGAGAGGCCCGGTGTCGTACAGTGCCCGTGTCTACTGCGCCGTGTGCATTTTCACCCCAACCCTTGGGGTGAAGTCCAGATCCTTAATCCATAGTTTACCCAGGTTTTCCAATAACGAAATGGATAAATGAGCTTCTAATTGATTGACTAAGCTTACCAATAAGCTTGTGGTACTAGCCTGGCTTGAAACTCTCGTAGTCCCTTGACAGTTATAGTTGGTTGTGATACGTGTGACTTGACTCTTGGCGTCTTATGTATTTCCTTCTTAGTCTCGGCCTTGTCGTTATTCACTTTTGACTCCTTTACTTTATATATGATTCGTGGTACTAACTCTCTTTTGCAGCAACACATCAGTGCGATAGGTACGTCTTCCTACTTATACCTTAACATTATATACATATGTCGTCCTTTGCATGCTATGGTACTACACTTAATATTCCATGCATAGTAGCTCATGCCTGTAGATGGTATACTACGTGGAGTTGGGATATCCTACTGGGACACGCGTTGACGTGCCCCCGTTGACTTTACAAGTGTTGACTCCTGGAGTTGGTAACAGGTGGTGCAATGGGGTCCAGCGGCAGAGTTAAGAGTGTGGGGTAGGGTGAGGAGATGTGCCAGAGAGTGGTTGTACTTGGGGTTTTACTTGTGGGGTAGAACTGGGATGGTATATCATTTATTGTGGTATGTACATGTGGACGTTGTACTTTTGTGTTGTACCCTGGTTGGTGTTGTTGTTATTCTGTGTTGTCATTTAGTTATTTGTGGTTTGTGATTGGAAACTTTACAAGTGCTACCCCCAGCAGTGCGCAGTGACCTGCTCGTATTTTTTTGTATTTCCTTCATAACACTCACGCCTATTGGGATTACCTGGGATGGATTCGTACTTTCCTGGTATCCTCGGGAGCGGGGCGTTACACTATTTATATGAGCCTGATTACCTCATATAAACAGTTTCCGAGAACCCCTAACAGGGAAGCGTTTAGAGCACATCTTATCGATTGTGGCATGATAAGTATACATCCCCATATCACCACTATAAACCATCAAAATGCAGAACTATTTATCGGAAGTAATTACCCCAGATAAATATATTTTAAGCACTCTGAACAGGGGAAGCATTTAGAATCACTTCTCCTAAGACGTGTATTGATGGGCCCTCTTTTAATGACTTGATGAGATCATGAAGATCCTTCACATCTTTAATTTCCCAGTATTATGTTCAACAAAAATACTATAATCATCCATGAGCCTGCAGCTCAATTTGACCATTTAAAACATTAACACCTATGATTTGATTATCATGAATTGTGATGAAATCCTGAAAATCCACACTTATGAAACTGTTAAACAGTTATCAGATATAGTTACCGACAATATAAATATTGTCAAATTCACACATCCCTGCTACTAAAAATCCAGCTAGGATTGACATACCAAATATAATGGATGCAATCCACCAGTAGCAGAAGTGGATATCCTCAATGGATGAGAGGATATACCACGAGGCTCCAAAGCGAGAAATAACTCCTGGAGACCCTAAAACAATACCATCACAGGAAAGTGAGCACATCTCCATATCCTCTCCCTTTCCAGAATATCCAGAAGAGATGAATCTGGAAGAAATTGAATAATGTACGTACATGGATAGGTATTTGGATAAATCACACTTGTCGACAATTACTCACATTTCATTTTGCCATAGATATCGTTTCCAATCTCCGTTTCCTGAAGCAAAAGCAGAGATTTTGCCAGATTATGTGGAATGAGGCAATAATAAGTTGAGTTGAACTCACGTATGAAATGTGAAATGTTTGGACCTGAAGTCCTGATATCAAAAGATATCAAACATGTGGGTTACCGAGTATTGTATAAATAAATAAAATCGTATATTATAAGCAAAAAGATATAGCTTAGAGGTTTATTTCGCAGAAACCAGGAAGTAACCATGTAAGAGGAGCTTAACTCACTTACAAAATTATTTACACTGATGCATCAGGCTCCCTGGTCATAGTTGCGAAAACCATGCGATTGGTAAAGAAAATTTCAGGGTATGTTGCCATAGATGATGTGACAACATACCCTTATGAATTATCATCCTGAAGATGAAACCATCATCCTGAAGATGAATAATCGTCCTGATGATGAACTTATCACCCAGAAGATGAATTATCATCCAGGAGATGAAACCATCATCCTGAACATGAAGCCATCAGAAGATGAATAATCATCCAGAAGGTGAATAATCATCCAGAAGATGAAATTATCATCCTAAAGATGAATAATCAACATGAAGATGACACCATCATCCAGCAGATGAATTATCATCCAGCAGATGAAATTATCATCCCGAAGATGAATAACGTGTGACATTAAACTTCATACACCCGAAGTTAATGAAGAAACGTGGATAATTGCAATCCACTAATACACCTACTGGCAGTGACAGATTCAGGAATTAAATTTAGGGGGGGCACAATTTTTTTTCCGGAAATAATTTTTTGTTTAATTTATTATTGCAAAATTGTAGCAAAAAAAGAAAAATTATATTGACTCAAGTGCATCATTAGACAAGATGGTCGTAACAACTTACAAATTATAATTGCACTCGACGAGATGAATCTATCGAAATTAATCCTCCAAAAATTGATGAATCTCTCCTAAGCAGAACCTAAAAATTTCTCCAAATTAAAGAATCAACAACCAAATTACAATCCTAATTAGATAGTTCAAAAACCTAACCTTCTTGCCAAAAGAGATCCACTCGAGTCTCAACGTCGATCAAAACGAAGCCAGTTGATTCGTACGGAGAGATGGAGCATAGAAAAAATTCTAGAAAAAACAAAAATTAAAGTATAAGTAACACAAAATTTTTTTAAATTAAACTTAGAATTTTCTCCTAATTAGAGAATCAACAACCAAAACATCAAATTGCACTAAATGAAGATGTCAAAAACATAACCTTTCCCAAAGACGAGATCCTCTCGAGTCCGCTAGATCGCAAACAAAATTTCCTAGAGAGGCCAGAAAATTTCTGTAACCGATCATAAAAAATTTATAAGGGGAGAGCGATAAAAAATTTCATAAAAGCTTAATAATTTAAATGAACATCGCGTCGTCGACTTCTTTTTTGCGTCATGGGTAGACACATGAAAAAAAAAGGAATAGTATGTATTGTTTGCTAATATTTAAATGAACCCTAATAATTTCATAAAATCTAATATGGGGAAATAGCCGAAAAAGACCTGTTTTAAAAAAACTTGTTTTTGCCCCGTGGGCGGAAAAAATTCAAATTGCATGCATTGTTTGTGTATATTTAAATGAACGCTAATAATTTTATAAAACTCTAATATGGGTGAAAAACTTAAAAAAATCGGCACAGCACCTGGAATTGGAACTCGGGCTGCTTGCATGGAATGGTGAAATCTAACCAAGCAGCCAAATAGTGTTCTGGTTACTATTTCTTTCTAGATATCTATTAAATAAAGATAATTTTGTAAAAATATTCAATTCGCTGCGGAGCCCAGGATTCGTACTTGGGTTAGCCGCGTGAATATCAGGTAACTTGCCACTAGGCCAAATACAACATGTTGCATTGCCTACTACATTATCCTATATTGGCTTATTCGTTGTGATAATTCTTTTTAAAAAGAGTACAAAGGTAATTTCATCCTCAATTTTCAAGGGGGGCACGTGCCCCCTGGCCCCCATATAGATCCGTCCCTGCCTACTGGTTGTATGGATGCACATTAAGACCCCTTCCGTTCGCTGGAAGAGAGGGAGAATATCCTAGGTTCTGAAGTACCTTACTCAAGTGTTTTTGGTACACTCCTTTATCTGGCTAACTGCACGCGACTCTAGAGAGCATTGTCAGTAAATCTATTAGCCAGATACTGTGCAACGCCTGCAGCGCACCACTGGACCAAAGATATGTAGCTTCTGTGCTACCTCTTAGGGTCAAGGATCATCCAACATGTTAAATGTATTTGCAGATACAGGTTACAAATCATTGCGATGATTACAATAAAGGAACGATCAACTCTTGGAGACCAGCAAAGCATGCTTCCAAGGCAACATCAATCCCACCATTCCGAGAGACTCATCATCCAAGAAGCAAATCATAAGTATGCACATCCAGGTCCTGCAGTACCTCGCAGACATAGTGACGACTATGTCAGAGACGTGGAGCCACCTACCAAGTCTGCAGACCACTCCTCTTCGGAAGAGATCACTCAGATTCAGTAGCTGCCATTGATGAGCGATACTTGTATAGATGAGCGATGTCTTGTATAGATAAGCGATATATTGTATTTTGTACTCGGAACATTGTAAGAGATTGATGTATAGTCGCCTAGGAGATCTGCAAGCATGCAGCTTGTACAGATCAGGTGGAGTCAAATATAGTCTTGTACTCTTTTCCATTGGCTATTGGTTGTTTCCACTGGGTTTTCCATAGCCAAATGTTTTAACGAGGCAAACTCATTGCCTCTAGATCCAAAAGTATCCACCCTCAAAATACATCCACTAATCAGGGGAACGTATGGAAAACTGTACTCTTTTCCCTTGGTTATTGGGTTTTCCATAGCTAAAAGTTTTAACGAGGCAATTATCCATAACTTAGAATCTGGAAGTATCCACCCCTTCTCATAAGCACCATGGATCCTGCAGTATTCATATGTCGAGTATACAACGATGGTTGGATAAGGGGACGTGTTATGAGATGGGCCTAATAGACCTATTAGATATCCATCCATATTGTTTATTATATATATGAGACTAGAAATTTCCTAGCCGTCTACCTTACTCACAACAATTCTTACATTTTTATGATGTCCTCTCTCTGGACAATATTAAATTAATTTTGGAAAAAAAATCCCCCAAAATAAAATGGATATCAGCGGCGAATGACCGAATCACACCTAGAAAAAAAAAATCCCCTTTCCCCCAGTTTCGCTCGTTCGCTCTCCTAGCTCTCCCCCATCCCTAGCCCTAATTTTAACCTAACCCTAGATCCCTGCATAGGACCGCTCGATCCATACGCAAAGCTCGCAGCTTCGGCCGATTTTGGCCGTCTGATCGGATCGCGGCGCGGATCGGGGGTCGGAAGGCGATGCCGTCGTATGCGGATCTCGACCGGCAGATCGAACACCTGAGGGAATGTAAGTTCCTGCCTGATGCTGAGGTGAAGGCTCTGTGCGATCAGGCGAGGGCGATCCTCGTCGAGGAGTGGAACGTGCAGCCGGTGAAGTGCCCGGTGACGGTCTGCGGGGATATCCATGGCCAGTTCCATGATTTGATCGAGTTGTTCAAGATCGGCGGCGACGCGCCCGATACTAATTATCTTTTTATGGGGGATTATGTAGGTGAGTTGAAAATTCTATGAAAAGAATGGATCTTTCTGCTGATTTGGGTGCTTGTCGTTTTAGGTTGCAAGATGGTTTTTAAAATTTTTGGCAGGCTGTTTTGTAAGAAAGAAAGACATGTTCGTATTAATAGTCGCAAAAGTTTAAATTTTTTACTCAAAGCAGAACGAAATGATGAATGTAAGTAAATTAGATAAAGCCGAATATTTTGTTATTTGGTTTAGAGATTCAATAATTATCCAACCAATTTGCATTGTACTTAGTAAACTTAGTTTTTTCTTCTCCTTTTTTGGTGTGATCTCGTTTGTCTGGAGAAATTTATAAATAAACAAGTTTCGTGGGTTTTAGGGACATATCTTTTTTCTTGTGCCTTATAAGAGGACTGCCATGATTTCTGTTGGAAATTGAATAACCAAAATAACCCATCAACTTTGATGTTATTCAGTTACCATTGCTAATGTAGGATTTTATTGTTCCAACTTCCAGCAGCATCAAAATTCACAACATTCTATAGTATTAAAAAACAAAGAATAAAGCTTAACATGACATTTCAAGTTTTAAGGTGTTCTGAAGGATTTGTAGTTTTGTACATTTCCCTTTTTCAAGAATCTTCAATCTGGGCATGCGTAATATTTCTGCAGGAGTAAATAGTAATTTTTGTTAACTGACACTCTTGATCTATAAATATGTCAATAAGTAGTTATCAAATTGGCAGTGACTGGATTTTTTTGGAGATCCATACACCTTCCAATTTTTATGGGGCATTCACTTTAAATCGACCCTTAAAAGTTGTAGAAACCTTAAGTTATGCTGTTTACAATGCAATTGATGAATTCTGTGACTGTGTAAGATGTAGGCAATCGTTGAGTTTGATAGTTAATACCCCGGGATAGATGTGACAGTTGGTTCCCATGTGGCAAAGATGGATCCATAATTTTTTTGGGGACCTACAAGTTATTAAAGGAAATTTCATGTTCATATTCGGTTGAAATTTACTTGCCAATGATTTGTGGGCATTAGTGGTATGTGTTTTATAAATGCATCATGCATGCAAAGTCTCTTTGACACTATATCCCAGGAAAAACAAAATTCGAAACGCCTTATCAACATATTGCAAAACTTATGTTGAGAAGATTGGGAAATACATCAAAATAAGGCACTAAGACTGAAACAACATACTGTATATCTAATCAATGCTACCTAGGTATATATACTTTACACGTTGAATGAAATAAATTAGAGAAAACCCCTTACCTAGTTTGCTTTCATGTATGGTTTATGGGTCAACTGTTGTCACCATCCCATTATGCAACCCCACTCGGTGCACCATTGTTACAATATTACATGCCATATATAGCAGAGCATTTTACTACAACATCTGCATTATAATGAGTTGCCATTGATATCATGCAAGTTGACCTTGCCTGCATTCACACATATAGGGAGTGAGGGATGGAGGGACCCGACTTTTCAAAATATGTACTAGATTTTTACACATGCACATGTGTGCGACATTTTTAAACAATATTTGTCAGAAGAAAACATGTAGAGGGTCATCGCTGCTTGGTTCCACTATACGTTTTTTTGACATGCATACAAATTTCATCACAATGGCTTACATGTGATGCCCTTTTTTCTGTATAAAAGATGACATGGACCACATTATTCACCTTTTCTATCGTATTTCATCACTAGGCATTCTGAGTTATTTGTTTTGGGCAATTTACTTCACGTTTCTAGTCACCATATCATAGCTATGTTCCTCTTCATGCAATATACTTCCCTTTGATATGTGTAGATGTTCCATCTCTTTCGGGAAGAACCAAGATCATTGTGTTTTCATGTCAGCAACTGATAATGAGAAAACATGAAAACTGATGAAAAACTTAAAACAATGCGCTTAACTTACCAAACTTATCATTGACATGTGGTTAAACTAAACGTACCACATTATTATTATTTTTGTAAATAATAACTGTAATTTATATTTTATAGTTGCCTGAAGTACGTTGGCACTGACTCCGTGTAAGTAGGCTACATTTCTTTTTGTTCTGATGTTAGCGGAGAGTTTTTCTGTCCCTTTACATGCTTTTGATTAATTATCAATAATGTAATTATACTTTTGAGGTTTTGTAGTTGTGCACAGAAGGTTATCATCATTTTGTAGTTCATTATTATTGGACATATAAAGCAGGTGTATCCATGGATATAGGGAATCATCAACCGCTGATGTTTCTTAAGCTCTGCTTAACCAAGGAGTTTATTAACCTTGTGGTTTTCTTTAAACTTGCTGGTGAATTATACTTTCCTGTTATATCTTTCTCTCTTATAAATGTGAATGATGTGTCATACAAACAGTTCATATTTAGTTTTTTTTGTGGATTCATATGCATTGATAAATCATGCTTTGATCTACATGCAATGCTAAATAAGAGTTGTTTTCTAATGCAGATCGGGGTTATTATTCTGTGGAGACTGTCACTCTTCTGGTGGCTCTGAAAGTTCGTTATAGAGATAGGATTACAATTCTAAGAGGGAATCATGAGAGCCGGCAAATTACTCAAGTGTAAGTGTTGCATTCTCTATTTATCTCATACTTATGATGGTGTTGAATGGATTACTCACAATGTACAAGAAATGACAATGATGGCGTGAAATTCAAAATAAAGTATGTTGTTTTAATTTTATGACGAATCGAGAGAATGAATATGTTGATCCCCCAACCCAGGAAAACACCCCCTCTTTCCAGTGATGTTCAATGCGTTGAATATACTCAGCATTTGATGTTTCTGTCACATAAAGGAGTGCGTTTCTTAGCGTGGCTAATTGGCTGATAAAATCTGATAAATTATTAAGTTGACTGACAAGTCGTGGACAAGTTGTCGAACCTGTTTCATTTAAGATACATCTAATGTTAGTCATTACCTAAGGCTGCCTTTTACTGAGATACTTCAATCGTGATTTCGTTCCAATATGACACTATCTGATTCTTGATGGTATGTTCAAATATGATGTTATTTTATTCTTGATGGTGCTAGCGATAAACTTTTATCATCCGTTATAATGAGCTTTCCCTTCTATGTTGTAGAAGTTGATTTTTCCCATATAGGATACATATCATTATGTTAAGAATTAATTATTCAAGATTTATATTCTTATCACTTTTTTTTGTTTGGGGGAGTGGGAGAGGATGTGATATCTATTGAATTTTAGGGCCTTTGTTATTAGAAGCTAAGCAAATAATGCTTGCATAAGACCTTTTAACACCAAGTAAAGGACTTGAGCAGAATGGATTGCTAGGATCATGAGATGACAAGTAGAAACACTAGCAGGTGAATAATATTTTATAAAACTTATTAAAATCTCTAAGTTTTTGCCTAAGAGTTCAATTATTGTTAACCTAAAAGAACCTTAATCAACAAAATAACTTGCAAAGATTACTAATCAAGATAAGTTGTGAAAGCTTAAATACTTGCAAGTGAATAAATCAATCAACGCAAAGATAGACAATCGCCAACAACACAATGTATCTTGGTTCAGTCACCCCTGATCTACTTCCAGTCCCCATGCCTCATTTGAGCTTTTCCACTATCACTTTTTCACAATCGAAGAATATTACACCAACTCCTTTACAAATTACACCTCGCCTCGGTGCAAGGATCAAACACCTCAAAAAAGCTCGAGTAATCACCTCTCCACTTGAGAGTAATATTCTCACACACAAGTGAAAAATGCTTATGATGATGGCACACTTTTTCGTATAGCCTTAGTTGAAGCTTGTGTTGATGAAGTGAGGCTATAAGTAGATTTGCTCTCTATATAATGTTGCAAGATTGAGCTCTTGAGATCAAGAAATTTGCCAATAAAATAATTGAAATCTTTTGAGCAAATAGGCCAAGAAGAGGATTTTTCTTTTGAGAGATTTTGAGCACAAAAATGATTTTTCTCTTGAAAAAAATATTGATCTTAATTCTTATATAAACTCTGAGGAATTCCCTTAATTTATATGATGAAAAATGTGTGAAAACAATTTACCAGAACATCCTCAAAACTGTCAAAAGACTCAAAACGGCTAGTTGGCAAAAATCCCGTTGGGGCCAACCGCTGGTAGCTAGGCAACTGGTAGGGTGATTAGTCGACTAGAAGCTTGGCTAGTCGACTAATCAAGGTCCTAGTCGATTGGGCCAGTCAAGTTAGAAACAACCAACTCTCTGTTTACCTCTTAGTCGACTACAGCTCTTGGATTAGTCGAGTAGTCCATGGATTAGTTGACTAATCCTAATCCTTTAGTCGACTAAAGCTGATATTCTGACAGATCTTGGTTTTCAGGGGTTTTTAGTCGATTAAGGGTCTGTTTTGGTCGACTAGTCGGCCATAAAAATTCAGTTTTTGGCCAATAAAACTTAGGGAACTTAGGGAATTTGTTCTAAATTTTTTTCGAAACATTTAAAATCATTTCCTAAGTTACCCTAAGTGTGTGAGAGCTTCAACAAGGCTTTAACAATCTAATCAAGACAAGATTCAAATTACATCAATTTTACATTTTGAAATGAAGCTTCCTTTGACGGAAACTTGAATTTCATCATCCTTGTCTTGATTCCTTTATTCTTTAAGCCTCTGTTGACTCTATTTAGCTTTGATTTTCTTTATATTTTATACATTAGCACATGTATGTTTGCTCATCATCAAAACACACATGGGGTGACTCAATATTCAACATGTTATCTCTCCCCTTATTTATTTATTTATTTTATTCTTCTTCTTACTTTTCATTATCATTTTTTTCTAATTTTTTTATTTTAATAATGAAGTCCGCAGATTGGGACCTTCCATTTTTCAGCACAACCAGGAGACCGGCCTCACTGACGCATTTTAATTAAAATGTATAAGATCAGTGAAATTATTTACGTATTCCCTCTGTGGCATATAGATGGTCTCATATTCACATAGAAGACATCAACATTTTGGTTGCAATTTTTCATTAACTAATGGATGGAGCTTCTAGCATATTGATTAGTAAATTCATTGTTTCTTTATTTAATTCTTTTGTCCTTCACTATGGAAATCTTTATTTCAAGGGTTATATGTTGTGGTTTAGATTTCCGATAACAAGTCATAGGAAGCACTACGAAGGACTTATCTCAACCTTAAAAGCTTTTGTTGTGTGCCGTCAGCTATTTTGTGTTTATGGCACACACTTCTGCCTTCAATTTTTCCATTTAGTTGCACAGTTGCACCATGCTTGAGGATGAGAGTTGAGTAAGAGATGTGGGGATTTTCTTCATTTTACACAAGTGCTACGTTTATCCCACCGGGGTTTTACTGGAAGCCATTCTAAGAATGATTGTTAGATAAGAGACGAGGGTAACGTCTGCTGGCATCTGCAGGCCATTTTGTTAGTCAATTTTGTTTAGTTTTCAACTGATGAAAATCTGAGCTGTGTTGTTCAGGCTCATGTTCCTTTCAGCGCGCGTGCATGCACACACACACACACACGCAGCTTACAGTTTGAATCTAATATCATTAGTCGTTCAAATTAGGGATATTTGAGAATTTCATAATTATTCATTGCATGATTTTACTATAATGATCTCTAATTTTTTGCTTGCAGCTATGGCTTCTATGATGAATGTTTGAGAAAATATGGCAATGCGAATGTGTGGAAATATTTTACAGACCTTTTTGATTATTTACCACTTACGGCTCTTATTGAGAACCAGGTTTGTGCTTCAGAATACTGAAGGATATCCTTGTTTATATCCTGTATTTTATTTTATGATTTTTGTTATCTGACAAAAAGTTATTATATGGTGTAGATTTTCTGCTTGCACGGGGGTTTGTCTCCATCCTTGGACACCCTAGATAATATTCGAGCACTAGATCGTATACAAGAGGTATGCACTGCACTGTTGCCATGTTTTCCAGTGTTGTGCCAACATCAAAATTTGTCTCTACAGTATCTTTAATTACTAATTATTTTATTAAAAATTACTTAAGAACAACTGGAATAATAATAGTTTGCGAGTGTGAACACCTGAACTCTTGTATGCTTAATAGTAGTGATATCTTTTTTATGTTAAAATTATAGCATGACATCTAAACAAAAGTGTACAAACTATAAAGTATGGTATATTTTGTTTTATTTTTGCTATTAATTCAAGATACAGATATAGGCATCCGCTTTGATTTTGAAGATGATTTGGAGTTTGTAGCTGTGGAACTCTGGTATGTAGGGCTTCAGAAACGTAAGAATTTTTGTTGTTGTTATTGTTGTTGTTATTGTTATTGTTATTGTTTGTTTTCTTTCTTGTTGGCCATGATTTCTTATTCATCATCTTTCGAGCTTCATGACAGGCAATAGAACAAATATATGTTGTAGTCACTGTAGTTACTTGTCATTATCAAATCATCCCTGGTTTTTGCATTTAAACTGTAGATTCAATGGAAGGGAAGATATTAGTTCTATCTTCAGTTTTAGTTTTTTGAATATGCTGTTTGCTTGCTATATGTGTACTTCTGAGGTGACATCCTTTCATGGAGAATTCAACCAATAAGTTGCATGCGCTTTGACATTGGAAACTGGTGACATGCAGCGAACATGTTATGTGGCCTTGAGTAGTTTCTTGTTTGATCAATGTTAAACATGTAGAGCTATCTTCTCATACCAGTGAGAGTATTCATACACACTGAAACCTTTGTGTTTGTCTTTCTGTGTGGGGGATGATAAAATCTTAATGTGCGTTATGTGCTAATTGAACTTCAAAATTATCTAATCACATACCCGCTCTCTCGTCCACATTCCTCTTTTTTGCATAACATGAGGTCCGAACTCTAAGTTCTGTTCAAAACTTAGCAACATCAAGAAAACTTACCAAAAGCATGGTAATTTTAATCAGCTTGACAGTGAAAAGCATGCTGGGTTAAAATCCTATTCTCTACTCATATGGTCAAAAATTTCTTGTATTTCATGCTGGAGTTCATGAACTTGTCAGTGTTGCAGAGAGTAGCCTGGTTATGGTCCAGTTTCGTAATGGTGGGGTTTGAGTTGGTGATTTGAAATTTAGCCTTATGGGGAAATCGTAGCTGTAAGTTTCCAGTATATGATGGGTATTACTTGAATGAAAAAAGGTTACTTTTTGCGACAAATGTAGTATGTTAAAAATGATTTGCTTCTTGCTGAGATTCATATAACTGCTTTATTATTTTCCAAAGTGAACACATAATGAAGAAAGTGAACAAGAAAGTTAACTTTGGGGATGGGGTCTGTGCTAATTTTTACTAGCATATAGTCTTAACTTTTTCCTGCTTTACTATGTGGACAGCCTTTTCTTTTACTTTTTTAAACATTATTTTCTTGGATTGGTATCAACTATTCTCACCTTAAATGGTGGGCACGGAGGATAGTTATCTAGCATCAATTTTGAAGGTTTGATCACTTTTTATCGATTGTTATTGTGACAATAGTGCTCCGAAAGTCGGTACCATGATCTTGGTTTAGGCAATTATAGGAAGAGGGGGCATCACTGGGTCTAAATTGCCAATTAGGATGGAAGATAAAGACATTTACCTAATTGATCATTTAGGTTAAAGCTCGTGCAATTGGGGTGCAAAGTTATTAATTACCTTTTTATCAGGGGAGAACATAGAGGGAGATGATAGGCTTGCTAGAAGAATTTCCATCATCCTTTTTAATCGCAATATAAGTCAATGAGCTAGCTATCTGGAGCAAATTAAGCAACAATTATATCCTGACAGGTCAAAATTAATTAGTATATTCTTGGAGCTATAAGCGAATTTATTACTAATGTATCTAACCCCCGAAGAACAGAGCATGTAGTGAAAAATCTGTTCAGTTGTGTGAAATCAAAGAGGGAAATAAATAAATTACTATATAATAAAAGGATCTGTTCCTGTAGCTGAAGTGAACATAAAAATCTGTGCAGGAAAAGGTTGCTATATTTTATCCTTTTCCACACTGTGCATTACATTTTTTGGTTTTTATACATTCATCGACTCCTAGGCATACTGATTATTTTTGTTTGGGACTGTAGGTTCCACATGAAGGCCCAATGTGTGATCTTTTGTGGTCGGATCCGGATGACCGTTGCGGATGGGGCATATCACCGAGGGGAGCAGGGTACACATTTGGACAGGATATTGCGCAGCAGTTTAATCATACAAATGGGCTTTCGCTTGTAGCTAGAGCCCATCAACTTGTCATGGAAGGTTTCAATTGGTGTCAGGTGGGTTAGGTTTTGTACTCCTTTGTTGTTGTTGTTATGGTATGTGGATATTAATGTGTTACGTCCAATATTTGCTTATACCAAGAACATTTGTTGATAACCATGCACTCATTGTTCATTCATGTTCCATTTTAGCAATGTCATTGTAATGGAAGCATTGCATCCCGTCACAACCCCTTTTTTGGCCTAATACCCCCACCCCTCAAAACCAAAAATAAAAAATAATAAATAAATAAATAAATAAATAAATAAATAAATAATAATAATAATAATGATAATATAATAATAATAAACACACATGCAAAAACCAACACACACAAAAATAATAACAAAGCTTACAGGCATTAGAAATTTACCTCTACACTTGTTTAGAATAAAATGTGAAAATTCATGTTTCATATATATTTTCTTTAAAGACAAAGATACCCTTAGTTGGGTGCTTAAATCTTCCCACGTACCCTCCTTTGCCCCCTTCCTCTTTTTCTTCTCTCTCAAATCAACATTGATGGAGAAAATTCAGTTAAAACTTAAAAGAACCAAATTTAGTGGAGTTCTTCATGTTTCTCTTTCTCGTCCTCCCCATCCTCGTCTCTCCTTTTCAAATCACAACCCAAAAAAACTAAAACATCTAGATATAAAAAATAGAAAACTAAAATTTCTCAAAATTAGCCATATACCTTTTCCCCTCGTTATCTTCCTCCTCCTCTCTGTCAAATCAAATCTTGCATGAGAGATAGTGGGGGACAAAATATTCGGACGAGTGAAAGGATGCGAGAAAGGAAGAAGTGGGTGGAGTTGGGATTCTGCTTGAGTACTGCAAGATTTCGACACTTATATTTGAGGAATAGGAAATTCTGGTTAGTTTTTTTTGAAATAACTGAAATTAGTTTAACCTTTTGTTATAGGTTCTTCTCTCTTGGGGTAAACACATCATTTAAAGAAGAAATTGTAGGGGTAAAAAAGCACACCCAAAAATAATAATGTAAAAAGCAGTTTTTTTATTTTACACTACCCTATATCCCCATGTTACTCATCTCCTCTTCTCTGCCCAAAATTTCCTCGCCGCCGCCGCCTCCGCCGCCGCATCCTCGCAGCCCCCCATTTTATCTCCCCATGCTGCTGACCTCACTTCCTCATCCCATCGATGGCAACAGCGGAAGATGAGAGAAGATGTGCAATGAAGAGTTTTTGTCTGTTTTGTTTTTTTGTTTTGTTTTTGTTTTGTTTTGTTTGTTTGTTTTTTTGTTGGTTTTTGTGTGTGTGTGTGTGTGTGTGTGTGTGTGTGTGTGGGGGGGGGGGGGGGTGATTTTTAATGGCAAACCTGCAAATTTTGAACGGTGAACTTGTAAATAAATGGTCTTGGTGTTCATCAATGATGTCTCTGTGTATAGCAACTCCGATGTTATCAAGAGATGGTAAATTTCTGCGACCCAAATGATTTGGGGGGTCAATTGGTAATATGGGACTACCTGAGAGGTCAATTTCTATATAGGAAAGATTTGGTGGTATATATCTGAAAAACACTGTACGTTATTTATTCATTCATTTACTTATTTTTGACTGCAGCAAGAAATTCTCTTCTTTTCGCATCTTCTGTGATTTATGTGGTCTGTCCAAAGTTTGATCCTATAGCCGCAACTCTTAAATGTTTACAATTGTAATAGCTTATTTACTGTGTGTGTGTATCATGCAGGATAAGAATGTTGTTACGGTATTCAGTGCGCCAAACTACTGTTATCGGTGCGGTAACATGGCAGCAATACTGGAGATTGGGGAGAACATGTCTCAGAACTTCCTCCAGTTCGATCCAGCGCCACGTCAGATCGAACCTGACACCACCAGGAAGACTCCAGACTACTTTTTGTAATTGTTGCCATGACCGTCCCACGACCTGATGTTGGCGTCTGCCAGTTGCAGTATATGTTTTATAGATGTGCCTGTGAAGAGAGGAGTTTTGGTGGAGTGGGGATGTTGTTATTACCATTCTTTTGTCTGGGAGTTTCTAATGCTGCTTCAGCTTGTGCTTTGCTAGGCCAGAAGGGACTTCAGGAGGCATTTTGTTGTGAATTTGTATTTGTACTGTAGGCAAGGGAAGCAGCAGTGACAAGAACAAGGAAAGACGTTTACTGGGTTTATACATAATTTTGCCCCATAGATGCCAAGGCCACACCGGCTGGCGGCGTTGAATGATATGATGAATTGTGTTCTAAAAGTTGTTCAGCGGAGACGAGGTTAAGTTTTTGTGGATTGTTGTTCGAAGTACTCTGATAATTGTGCTGCTGCTGGCAAACCTTTATGTTTGCTTGATTGCTTGATTCAATGATTCCTGGAGTTATGCTGCTTGGTACCGTATGTTATGTTTTCTCAACTATATGACTGCCTATGATTCGTGTCATTTAAAGACGTTAAACTTACTCCATTTGTGTATGCTCTCTCTTTGACCAAAGGAAATAATCGCAGGCGTGATATATTCTTTTCGAGATGGTATAAGAGGCTATATGGTGCAACTTTTGTGAATGTGGAGGAAAATGAGTTATAGGAGAGATTTCTTGAATGTCATGTGCTACCATTATTCTCTTCTGCAAAATTGGGTTGAAATGAAATGGCAATAAGCGAACTTATGGAACACAAGTAGCTTTACTCCAGGGCAAATCCATTCATATGCATCAATATATTGGGAGAATTGCTCTGTAAAGGGTGTGAAGTGATTGACATTGATCTTCGGCGAGGAAAAGCAGCAGCTGGACGCTGGGTATGGTATTCATCAGCCATCTTATGGATGCCTCACACTTAGATCGACGAGGCCATTCTCCATGTTCTCCAACAGTCGTGAGGCGGCTTCAACAAGCGCCTACGACTACGAGATGGCAAGCTAGCATCGTAGCTTCTTACAAGTCCTTGTATGGTAGCTTGTGCAACACATTTGTAGACATGTAGGGGGAAACACATCCGCGAACCTGAGAGAAATAGGAAAAATTAAACAAACATAGGCAGCATGATAAGAATCACACAAGGAGCAACGAACAAACCGTAATGAACAAGACAGTAGCATAAATAAGCAATCATGCATGCATTTAAAAAAAAAGCTAACTACATATCTAAATAATATATTACGCTACAACAAAATCTATATGCAAATGCTACTTCCACGATAATTTTCAACATTTTAGGTAATAATATTCTCGAGGATGATGTTTTTTATTGCATGTATAAAGGTCATGGTGTAAAAACGGCCCGGGGGCCCGCCGGCCCGGCCCGGGTTTTCGGGCAAAAAAAAGCCCCCCGGGGCCGTTTTATAGAGAAAACAGCCGGCCCGGCCCGGCCCGGCCCGGCTGGGCCCGGGCCGCCGGGCCGGGCCGGGCCCGGGTTCTACCCACCCGGGCCGGGCCGGCCCGGCCCGGGTTTTGAATGGGCCCGGCCGGGCCCGGGCCGGGCCGGTTTAACACCTTGATATAAAGGTAGCTTTGTTACATACTGATTTTTCCCTTTCTATTTGGTTGAAGATGGCTGCGAGTACCTTGCGATACATAAGGTTGTACAGGGTTAGTGGATCTTCTAGAGGAATATGTGGGGATCACAAACAAGTTTAATTGTATTTTACAATTAAAATGCAGAACCCAATTTTTTTTTTTTTTGATTCATCGGAAAGTAGCAAAGAACCCTCGACCGCACACAACATGAGGGAGGGCATATGGGTCGCCAGAAGCCGGAGAATCCTACGGAGCCCGCAAAACCCAATTTCACCATGCAACAACTCAGATTCACACAACGAGGAGGCTACAGCGGTTCCCTGAGATTCAGTGTGATTCAGGCAAAGTATTGGTTAATTATCCTCCATGTGAGCTTCTTTCCCCCGCTCCAGGTGGGGGCCTGTCTCCCTCATTGGGCGCTTTGTAAGCCTATGATCCTTTCTACCGATAAGTGAAGGAACTTAAACCTAGGGGGTATACTTGCTGACCTTTCTAGATAGGTATGGAGAGCAGGGACACTGTTTATAAAACATAAACCACACCATGGCAGTAGCCGACCTTCCTAACTTAGTTAAACAAAATTCACGAACCGAAATCTACAAAATTTCAAGATAAATAAATCCCGTAGACACATAATATACGTTGATATAAGGGAAATAGAGACACATACATCATATCCTCAAATAAAGATGAAACCAACCAAGCACAAATAGTCCTCTTCATTTGAAGAGAAAACTGACCACAACTAAGAGGGACTCTTGCACTATAATTCTTCCAACCAAGCATGAAAGGGCAGTGAATCGAACAGGCGCTGTCTGCTTTATAGATATGGATACTGTGCTTTTCCTTTTACAGGGAGAACTAGCCAACAAGAGAGGACATACCTGCAAAAACCCAGGGGGCATTTCGATAAAGCCTTGCAGAAGAAGATCAACTTTTTCTAGATTTCGACATGGAACGGGCGTTATAACATAAAGATGATCGTCTTTAATGTCCACGCCTCTCACAATGCCTGGTAGAAGAGCATAAATGAATTGGCATACAACAAATATAATGGAACATCATCTTACAGTGTTGTTTTTGCAAGTGGTACATACATTTTCTTTCTGTCCAGAAAAGTGAAAAACACCCATCTCCAAGACAAGTAAAAAGAAAAACATACACAGAGAGAGGCAAAGAGAAAAGCGAGGAGCCTCCAGAATGCGCGCGTGCACATGTATATGCACGAATGATGTGCATCAAGACATGCATATGCGCGTGCGCACAAATCACACGCTTCAACAACATATGGGGAAATTTTAATCATGGAATATTTCATGACAAGGCCCAAAAATTTGTGGACAAGATGGAGACCTTACAAAATATTAGCAATAGCACTCGATATATTTTATGTGACACACTTTTAGTGATATAATATTAGGTTTTTTAAAGATATATACACACCAAATCTTGCATATTTAGAATTTGTCCTTCAAATCGTTGTACTTGCCAATTTAGCCACAAAAAACTTTTGGGCTCTTAAACTAATACCCTTCCTTATAGTTATAGTTAGATTTAAGTTGCAGAAATGCAAACGTCCTTGCTTGCCATTGCCTCTTATTCAAACAGAACCCTATCACACTCAAAACCATTGAAACCCATCACTTCATCAATCTGAAGAATTGTATTCGGCGTTGATTTTGCTTTTGTAGAAGTCCTTTTGAAATTGACTTATACAAACGTTCTTTTTAGAAAAAAGCTTTTTAGATAAATTATGTATTTGGTAATTCAAATTTCTAAGTGCTGATTAAAAAATTAAAATTAACAATATTTGACTAAAATCGTTTATAGACAATTTTTTTTATTGAAGTTGCAGAAAGGGGGGTGAAAATTAAAGCATTCGGTTAGAAATAGGTGATGTCATGTAGAAGAAAAATATGGCAGAAAAGAGAAGTGTGTTATGGGCTTTTGGAGAAGCCAAAAAATAGCTTAAAAGAAACCGATTATTCGATTCTGCTTATCCCAAAATTATCTTTTCATAGTAATTACAAAAATATATATTTTCAATAAAAAAATATCTGCTTTAAAAGTCATAAAAGCACCTTTTAAAGCAACCTCAAACATAACCTTTTCTTCTCCTTTAACCAATAACACTAACTTTTCTATATGCAGTCTTTTACTACCTTCCTCTTGGCATTTATTGCTCTGTTGATCGAGAGGTGGAATGATTGTTTGATTCATTTATCAAAGTTTTATCTGAATGCTGAATTGAGTGGTGAGTAGAGTTTTTCTAGGTTCCTTCAAGAAAACAGCTACGGCTCGGTCCCTTGTTCAGTGGTTCAAGATGTTCAGACTTCCATTATTTGCTTAGGTATTGTTGACTATTTAAATATGTAACGAGCTCTGATGAATAAACGCTTTCTAATATTTGGGATAGATTATGAACCATTTTGTTTAATTTTGTTTTTGGTTTTTTTTTTGCTAGTTAAGCTGCTGTGCATTGCTTCTATCAATGTATTTTACACTCTTTGCCCCTATGAGAGATAGTGAAGGAGATGGGCACAAACTTAGGAGGAAGATAATAGCATAATGAGATTTTAAAAGATGAAGATGAGAGAAAAATAAGGAGGTAGAGTAAAAGTGAGGGCAATTAGGGTTATTAAAATTTGGGTCTCCAGTTGAAAGTTCAATTTTGAGATGATGATGATGAGGGTATTTCAGTCATTTAGAAAAATCTCCCCCTAATTAACATCGAATAACAAAATGTTCCCTCTTTGCCAATAGAGAAGGATCGATTCACATCAGTTAAACAGATTTGGACAGCAAATTGGTAAATACAAAGATTTGATGGGAAAATTTCTAAATATGGAAGATTTAGGGAGTAAAAATCTCTAAAAGATATTTCATAGCCGGCGCCTTACGAAATTGCCATGAGATGGAAAAAACATATATGTTGTCTGTTAAACCTTGCCGAGGGAGAGAAATCTATTATATAAAACACAACTGTTTTTGAATCCTAGAGATGACTAGGACACGTCCCAATTATCAACAACAATCAGGATGCATCCACATCCTTTGCATCTACGGGTCAAGATTTAATTATGGGGAACTTGAACTTCTATTGGAAAAATCGAGAAGTTGAAATCTTGGGGTGAGGGGAATCAAAAACGTACAACACCCAACACAAAACGCACATCATCCAAGGGTCAACTTTTTTTCCTTTGGTTTTCAAACCACACCCCCACAATCACTACATTTGTGCAGAATACCTCATATTTCCCCTTTTTGCTAAAAACCCTCCCATTTCACTTTTTACCCCCACCCCCTACCCACATACACACCCACACTTATGCACCCCCCCTTCATTTTCGCGAGTTTCTCTTTTGGCCCGGGTTAACTTTTGTTCCACACACTCGAAGGCGTCCGCGCCGAAGCTAAATTTTTGTTCGCGAGGGGGAAAATAATTTTTGGGGAGAACAAAGATTTTTAGGGGATATCTTAAATGAATTCATAACTAGTTTCTCTACAAAAGAACATGAACTCTTCTTTACCATACTAGAAATGAAAGGGAACTCCTTGCCATGAGGTAGGAGCATTGGAAACATTATGTCAGTAATTTTCAACATCAAAACATTTCAAGACAGAAGCCATGAAGAAATGCGGAGTAGGGAAGACTCTCATTTTTAATGGTTAATGTTACATTCTGAACAAAGAATTGCCATGTAAAAATACTACTGAATTCAATAGTGTTGATGCAAAACTCCATGAACAAGACAAAAATCACAGGTTGAATCCTTTTTGTTTCTTTACACTATGGAGCCGGGGGTCTTTTCTCTTGGTTTTGTTTTTGTTTCTTTACACTATGGAGCCGGGGGTCTTTTCTCTTGGTTGTGTGTGTGTGTGTGTGTGTGTGTGTGTGTGTGTGTGTGTGTGTGGGAGGGGGTGTCATATCACTCTAACTAAAGAGTTCAGCTATGATAAAATTTATTTGCTTTGAAGTCACATTACTATATACTAAGGTAATAACTTTTGCAGCTAATAAACAATACACATAGAGATAAAGAGTGGAGAAAGAAAAGAATAATCATTTTTTGTTTTCATCAATTGGGAAATAGGTCAAATATGCTATGGTTGTCGTTGTGCATAAAGATATATAAAAGGCAATGGTTGGCATGTGCCATCCGGCCATGACATGGGTTTTACAACTGATATTACCTATAGAAAAAGAAGACTAGTGTGACAACTTTTAGTTTTATCTCATGCACTGAATATGGACATTCTTTCGAATTGTTTTCGACAAATAGGTTTACAATGAATTAGCTTATAACTGCATAAAGTTGCATAGAAGTAAAAACATCATAATTATTGGCAGATTTGGGAAGAGGACACTCACCAGTGGAGATCTTTAATGAATTTTTATTCGTATATTTATTCGTTCATATTTTTTGAAACAGTAGTTATCTTCTTAAAATTTCCAAATGTACTTCTACTGAAAAGGAACCATATATCTCTTACCAAGCCCCACACACAAAGGTGTATGATATTGAGTAGCCGCTGGGTCCGGTGAACTAACCACAAGTCCAACTATTGTGGCATTCAGACTGTGAAATATTTCATTTCTTGGAACCTAAGATGAACAAGTGCATTAGCAATAACCGAAAATATAATACTGAGCTTGTAAACATAAAACTTGTTCCATAGAATTAAGAAAGAAATTGTAAATTCTATTTGCATATGACAATCGGGTACAATGGAAATATGCATATATTTAGTAGGACAGAAAGATATAAAAAACACATCCAAGAGAAAATAATATCATAGGGTGCTATCCGGTTAGAGGGAAGTGCATAAGTTTTTTGCAAGGATAAGGCATTTAAATGCTTCTATCGTACCTCACAGTGGAGATGTCTAACTTTTATCCTTGAGATAGAAACTTCATAAGGAGGGAGAGATGCTAAGGCATAAGCAAGTTCTTGCATGGTTTCTATATTGAAGTTGCCCGGGAAGCACAGTTTAAAGTACTCATAAAGTCGATAATCCCGCATACCACGTGCATCTTTCTGTACTAATACCCTGCAAAGTACAGAATTGACTAATTAGGTACATACAAAACAATTGAACAAACATATGATACATTATTTATGAACTCCGGAGGTTCCATGTAGATTACTATAATTATACAAAGCAACTATAATAGCCTAAGATGTAGAACGTCTTGGTATCTCTAGACACATATAAAATTTAATTTGCCAAATATTGAGCATAAGAGCTTAGCTTTAAACCATTTATACTAACCAACATCATTGGAGAAGAACATAGTAACAAATAATCTTCACACACAAAAATGAACGCACACACATATAGATTACTATATACAAAGCAACCATAACGTGCCCAAGAAGTAGAACGCCTTGATATCTCTAGATATGCATAGAATTTGATTTGCCAAACATAGAGTAAGAGAGCTTAGCTTTAAACCATTTTCACTAACAAATAACTGCAGCTGAACAGAAGAACAAATAATCTTCACAAAAAAGATTTGCACATGCACAAATGCATGTACGTATACGAAATACCAACGTGGATGAAAACGGTGCACACACACCAAGATAAACAAAGGTCAATAGGACAATATGAATGAAAGACCAAAAGTTAGCAAGATCTCTTATTTGCTGCATCATCTATGGTCATTTGCAGGCAGTCTGCCCTGCAGGACTAGGAAGCCACTGTTGACCTCGATATCATAAGCACATATGATAAGCACTATATTGCTGCTAAGACAGTATCTGTATAAGATACCTCCTTTTTAAGTAACTAGGATCTAATTTTATATGAAGAAAAACAAAGATTGAAAACTCACGACCGATCTAAGATGTCTCTCCGCACTGAAGAAATGTAATGCAAATTGACATGTGCCTTGGGTTCATCTAACCAGAATATGCCAGTTGGAAGATTCTTGCTCTCTGCGGAGATGCGTAATTGAACCACATGAGTAGGAACAATGTGCGTCAGCATCTCAACCAGCACATCAAATCCAGTACCTAGAGTGTGAATGAAAAATATATCATAAGGTTCACTGCTAATTGATGTGTGGTATGTTCTGAATAAGACATGAACACTGGACAACAAATATGATCTGCAAACTTTCTATGTACAGAAATAGTTACAAATTCTAGCAGTTAAAGTCACGCACTTATTGTATCTAAATATAAATTCACAAAATTGAATGGATAAAGTAACCTAAAACCTCCATACATACCTTTTACCCACCCGGGTGTATTAATAATAAGAGGCAACATTGATTTTCTGGAATTATCACCATTTAACTGATAGTATTCCATGCGAAAGTAATCATATAAACTGAAGATGCATTTTAGGTAAGCTTCTGGATCTCTTTTTGGTGATATATCACCAAAGAAGAAACACCTGAAAGAATCATGAACTCCCTGTTACTGAAAAAACATGAAGTGATACTTTTTTAGGACTGTCATAGTGAAAACAAATCAACGCCAATGAAAAAAAGTAACAACCAAAAGGTTCCCCATAAGACCCATCAAATCATGGCCCTTTTTCAGAAAGTCATGACAAAGCTTCTTAGGACCAGATGCAAAAATATGATCCTATGCGGTTGAATATCCTCTATTGTTTGGTGATAATTTCTTAAGAAAGAAATTAGCATATGTATATTCTCGATATTGTGAGTTGGATTCTTCTCTCCCCATTATGTGTAATTACACCCTATGCAATCCCAAATATTATCTATTGGGATTGTGTCTTGCTTCATGTTGTTGCATCCATGGAACTCTGGATCCAGCTATGTTTACTGGACCAGAAAATCCAGGTGATGTGCTTGGGCCATATGGGCCATGATCATTTAGTTCTGTGGCTTATAACTAAATGATGGTAGTGTCAAGTTTGAGTTTCCTTATGGCACTGTATATATCATAGTTATAAGAGAGGTGGTTTTTGGCTTGTGTTTGGAGCAAGGGAGACATGAGAGTGAAGTGTATGAGAGTGAGTATAGATTTGAGATATGAGAGTGTTCTCATCTACTCTTGTTTCTCTTCACATATAATGGATCTCTTGTGCTGTTTGCCTCATGGATGCAGTTTGAGCTTGGTCAATCGAACCATGTAAATTGTTGTATTCGTCTTTTTATTCTTGTTGGTGATAATCTTTTGTCTTGTGAGCTCGGTAATAAGGGGTTTCTTTCTCAAATAGTGGTATCAAAGCTCGCGGTGTTGAATCCGTGTTTGTGTTCAAGTTCACATGATGAAAAATGATGGTGTAAAGTTGATGATAATTGGTGTTTAAAAAATGAATTTTTGAATTTTTGAAAACTAGGTTTAGATCGATTGAATCCATAGTGTCAAGATGAGTGATGGTGGTACAAGTGATGCCATGGCCAAGGAGGCCGCACATAAAGCTATAACATGTGCAACGTATAGATGCGCATGGCAGTGGAGCTCTGACGAGCAATGCTCGTCAAAAAAAAATTGGTTGGTTTCATATATGCTTTCATTGTGGCCTATTGTCTAGTATTTGGTGTACGGGCTATTAGATTATGTACAAGCGATTGGAAATCAAGGTAGTTATGGTCATAGTGTTCGTAATGATGAGCGAGGAATTGGATGTGATGTTCATTTGAGAAGGTGATTGCGATGTTTGTGTCATGATTGATGGAGTGGGGGGGACCGGTGTTGACAAGGCCAATATAGATCAAAGCATGATGGTGCTTGCATGGTTATGATGCTTACGTGGTTGTGATGCGTACGAGTGCTGGCCAAAGGAGATCAACCTCGTGCTTGGATTTGCATGGAGCACAGATGCACCAATCAAGGTTGCAAGCATGGATGGCTATGGTGGTAGTAGCAATCAGTGTATGAAGCGCAAGCTGACAAAAGGCGATTCCTTGATCATGTGCTTGGGTATGCAACAGCCAATCGTTGGTGCGGTGTAGGTTGTTGGAGCGATGAGATCTGAGAGAAAGGCATGCCTATGGTTCGATGCAAAAATCAAATTGGTACAAGTTGTCCTGCAAGTGGATATGAGAGAAGGATTGGTTGGTGTGAGATTTAGTGTTCGATGACAAACACCGAACACTAGTAGAAAGCCAAAGTTCCTTTGCTTCACATGATGCGTTTTGTTCATGTGGGGAAGCTATGAAGTATTTGGATATGTTGTTAGAGCACAATTTGGAACACCAAATTATTTGATGTAGGAAGCAAGAACCACAAGAGTCCAGTCGATTGATAGGACAACAAGTACTAATTCAGGCATAAATTGATATTCAAAGGTTGATGAAAAGATCCAGGATTCGACCATAGTGTTTTTACGCTATAAATGCAATGGTATATGAAGATCAGATTGTTTCTATTGAAATTGTTATTTGAAGATAAATGAGTGTTTGCATCAATGATTTGTCTGAGATGCATGTGATACAACCTCATGTTTTATAAATGCTTGATTGCTTCTAGGCATGGTACGTTACATGATTTGTACACCATCATGTTTGTCTCAACTATTGGCCATGATGTTTGGATCTAGATATAGTATGTAGTTGAGGTTGTTGTCTAGGTGAGACATGTGATCTTGTGTGTGCTCGCAATGATCTTAGTATTTTAACTAAGATGTACAATGATGTATTGATCATGCTTGTCTTGATTTGACACGGCAAATGTCATGAGTACTCAGTTGGAGACGGTGACGAGTGTACGGGATGTTCCTAGGAGAAGCATATTGCATGTGCAGATTTTCTTGTGAAGCAAGATGACAAACATAACGATGTATCTTCGATTTATGTGGATAACTGGATACAAGTCAATACGTAGATTGTTAGTATTGTATCTTGTATCTAGTTGTTGCGTTTAGGAAACTTCACATCCAGTTACGGCCAGTGAACTGAAAAGTCCATGTGATGAACTTGGGTCGTATAGGTCTTGATCATTTAGTTATTGGGCTACAACATAATATAAGCGATCGTGTTTGGAGCAAGAGAGACATGAAAGTGTGAAGTGTACGTGAGTGAGAGAATATAGTAAAGAGATGAGAGTGTTTTCATGTAATCTTGTTTCTTTTCACATATAGTTGATTTATTGGGTTGTCTGCCCTAAAAACGTAGGCTGAGCTTGATGCACCGAACTAACTATATTGTTGTATTCTTCTCTTGATCTTCTTGGTAATAATCTTCGAATTGTGAGCTCGGTAATAGTGGGTTTTGTTCTTCTAAGGAAAGAAAAAAATTTAAAGAAAGAGGTTACCGCAGTCGCCGCTAAGTCAAAATACGCAGTGGTGTCCTATGGATCTAGGTTGTTCAGTTGCTGCCAATGCATTACACATTGACATTTTAAAGCCGACTGGTCTTCCAAGGTGACACGTAGTCTTTTTTTTTTTTTTGGGGGGGGGGGGTGTGTGTTATACATATTTCTCTACTTTTTTTTCTTTTTCCAAGAAGCTCTCTCATACTATTTCACCATCCTCTCAACACTTCCACCACGACCAACATTATATCTCAGTTCAATATCTACATCTAAGAGATATCCTAACTTCACTGAATTAAACCATAATCTAACTAAAATTCAATGCCATTCGACACTCCAATGAACAACATAATGCACCTATCAATTGTTTGTCGTAATACTTACCTTTCAGGCGCTTTAATACAAGGACTCGTCAAATCTGCCAACAAAACAAACATCAAAATCGAAATCAACAGAATCAAGCATCCTCTCATCAAAGAAAGGAGCAAGCTTTCAAACTTACCAGATAAATACTCATCAATTGTATGAAGCGATACACATCCCGGCGCACCGAACTCTGGCTGACCTACGTCCGTGTCCAAATAACACACCCTCTCATACCTAATCGCAAACAAACCAGACAAGATAACCAAAAGTAGAATGAAATACATCAAAAATAGGTTGAAATAAAAAGAAGTGGATAAAGAGAGGACCTTTGCAAGAGAGAGTTGAGGAGGAACCGAGAGAAAGTCGACTTGCCGCTGTTCTTCGGGCCGCAGATTAGGGTTAAGGGCGGAGGAGCAAATGAGGTGGGGCCCACTGCGACGGCGTCCGCCGCCTCCGACCACTGAGGCGGTATGATCACCTCCCACTCCCAGTGAGGAGGGCAGCCCATTGCCCAAAAAAACCCGATGCTATAGACTCGAGCGGGGAGAGGGGTTTCCTTCTTGAATGGGAAACAACTCGGGTCGGGTTAGCCAATATAGCCCGATGCGAAATCTACGCAAAAGTTTGGTGGTTTCGGATCCTTATAAAACAGTGGTATATACAAAAGTCCGGATTTGTATCCGATAAGGCAAAAGGACTCGTGAACAACTCCATTCGTTGTAATTTTGCAAAACTATCTCATATTTTTGCTTCTAAAAACAATCTCTTACTATGATATAATCGTAAAGCTACCTCAAACTTTCATTTTAGGTTTTAGAAAACTTCCCAACGTGACGGCCGATTGTTTGACGTGAGCACGTGCTGGTCATGTGTCAAGTAATGCCTAAAATGCTCGTTGACTTGTAGGGCTGTTGACGAACAGAACGTTCGACGAACTACTCGTGAACAAGCTCGGTACATGTTCGTTTACGTTCGTTCGGGAAGCTTAATGAACAAGCTTGAACAGATTTTTAGAGCTCGGTTAGTAAACGAACAGAGCTTGAACATAACTATATTCGTTTATTTATGTTCGTGAACAAGCTCGTTAAGTGTTCGTGAACAAGCTCGTTAAGTGTTCATGAACAAGCTCGTTAAGTGATGTTTGTGAACAAGCTCGTTAAGTGTTCGTGAACAACCTCGTTAAGTGATGTTCGTGAATAAGCTCGTTAAGTGTTCGTGAACAAGGGCTTGAGTGAACTAAAATTAAAATTAAACACTCACCTCTTCAAATTGAATTAAACACATCCACCTCTTCAACTTCCCAGCTTCCCACTCCTAGACTCGCAGGCTCCCAGCTCTCTTTTGGTCCATTGCCATTGTTCGTTCGTTTGTTTGCAAATCTGTTCATGAACAAGATTGATTGTGTGTTCGTTAACACGTTCCCGAACATGTTCACGAACAAGCTCGATAAGTCTTGTTAATGAACAGAACGTTCGTTCGGTAAGCTCGGTTTACGTTCGTTTATGTTCATTTACGTTCGTTCGATAAGCTTAACAAACAAGCTTGAACATGCTTTTAGAGCTCGGTTAGTAAACGAACAGAGCTTGAACATGGATTTTGTTCATGAACAAAACCAAGCACACTGTTCAAGCTCGTTCAAGCTCGTTCGTCAACAGCCCTATTGACTTGCTTTTATAATGTTTGGCTTAATTCGTACAAGAGCTTTTTTTTCCCATTTTTCAAGCTTTAGTCGATGCTGAGGCAATCAATTATGCAGCAGATTTCGAACTTCGCTCAACTTGATGGAGAGACCTATTGTCAAGTTTGGAAGAGGTTCAACGAGATGTTGCTTGGATGTCAGTAGCATGGGATTGACATGGTCCGTCTCCGTAATTTTTTCTATTAAGGATTGCAAGTGCAAGTGCAAGTGCATGAGTTCCCAGAAAGGATGAGTATAGGCGGATTCTTTGACATGACGCCTGAAGCAGCTTGGAGATACTTGGTGAGCATAGTAGAATGCGAGCAGACTGCGCCATCTGAAGACCATTCACTTAGACATGAAGACGATCAATCCCAAAAACGCCCAGATTGACCGCCCAGGCCATACTCGGAGCGTTTACTGGCCGCCTAGCCGGCCGCCCAGGCCGATTTTTAGAACACTGTGTGTGTTACGTGACTAAAAGAATTCAAAACGATCTTTAGATCACACAAAAATATAAGATGATTCTTTGTGATCTAGATCATTAGTTTTCAAAAATTCCTTTCAAGAATGAAAACTGAAGAACAAGGATTTTTAAAAACTCTTTTTGAAAAATAGCCAAGCTAAAAATATAGATCTCAAAAAAGAATAACTTCAGAACAAGATTAGAGATCAGAAATTAAAAACAAAGTTAGCTATATCGATAAGAGCAATAGAGTGACGAGAGATACTTTAGAATTTTAGCTTAATAGAATAGAGAGATTGGATGTTTTTAGAAATGATCTCATGGAGTCTATTTATAGAGTTTCAAGATGTGAATTTGAATTTCAAACGATTTGACTTTCAGCCCAAACAGATAGGGAAATAGAGTGAAATCAGGAAGCAGAGTCGTTGGAAAACGACAACTGGTAGTCGACTTCCTCAGGGTGGTAGTCGACTCCCAGAGAATTTCAATAGAAATTCTGCTTCTAGCTGGTAGTCGACTCCCTCCCCTGGTAGTCGACTCCCAGAGCAGTTTTATCTGAAACTCAGCTGGTTGAAAAGTGTAATCAACTCCTGTGTGTATTGGAGGTTGACTACTAATAATAGATCGACTAGCTTTTGCTCTCACGAGTTAAAAAGGATTTTAAAAACATTTAAAACATTTTTCTTCGAAATCATGTGTGTGTGTGTGATATCTACTTCGGCTTTGACATAATCCTACGAAACAAAAAAACTCACACACTTAGACTAAGACGAGATCTTCAGGAAGCCGTTTAGATGATTGAAAACGATGCGCGCTTCCCCTGAATTTTGAGTTCATTCTTCATTAACCTTGAGCACGAGCTACATATTGTGCTTGACGTAGAACTAGCAAATTCGTCTTCGTCTTTCGAGTGTGGTTAAGCTTCTTTGGAGTATGACGAGATCTTCAGGAAGCCGTTTAGATGATTGAAAACGATGCGCGCTTCTCCTGAATTTTGAGTTCATTCTTCATTAACCTTGAGCACGAGCTACATATTGTGCTTGACGTAGAACTAGCAAATTCGTCTTCGTCTTTCGAGTGTGGTTAAGCTTCTTTGGAGTATGCGTAAAGTCACCGTTCACATAACCTGCACACTTGAGTTGTATTGTAGTTAGTACACTAACACCATTTGGTGTGCTCATCATCAAAACCACTAAGGGGTTAGATTCAATTTCCAATCAATAATCTCCAATACAAACTCCTATCATTATCCGTTTACAACATATTCTTCTTTCTTCTTTTTTTTAATAACACAAGGCCTGAGGGCCTGATGCCCATGACTTGGATGTGGACTTCAGGCACACAGGAAAAACAAGGTCTTCTTTTTTTATAAGTGTGTTGGGCTGCTAGCCCAAATGGCCCACCTGGCTTACCCCATCCCTAACCCGATTAGGGTTAGAGTTGAAGGGGGTGGGGGTTGTGCCGGCGGCGGCGGCAGCCCCCCGGCTGCCGCCGTCGGGCACGGCTGCAGGCGCGTGGGCGGCCGCGGCCGCTTGCGGCCGCTTGCTGCGACTGCCAGCCAATGTTTTTTAAAAATAATGTTTTCGACCGGATCTGGCCGTTATACAACCGTTTGGTAGTTGGGGTGTGTCGACTTCAGGTCGGTGACGATAAAACAGAGATTTTTATTCTCAATAGCATCAAGATTTTTGCACAAGATTTTTTTAAAAACAAGTTTTTACATTGTGATTATGTCTCTAGATCCTTAAAATCACGTTGTAGATCTAGAAAATTTAATATAGGGCATGTTTCAGAGTGTTTTCTCACTACAGAAGCGTTGACCGTGGACTGCCCGGTCAACGTGGTCAAGGGGCCGGTTTGGGTCCATTGGGTGCATCGAGCACGTGCAGACGCGACGCGAATCGGAGGTGCAGACGACGTGGAGCACGTCAGCTGGGCCGGGCCGGGATCCTCGGCCTCAAGGGGTCTGAGGGGAAGCCTCGGCCCGGTGTGAGATACTCGGCCTCGGACAGTCGGACGACGAGGGGAAGCCTCGGCGTCTGGGCTTGATGCACGGCTGATGCAGAGCTGAGGGGGAGCCTCGGCTCGGATGGATGCGCTCTGCCTCGGTCGGTCGGACGACGAGGGGTAGCCTCGGTCGTCTCGCTTGATGTGCGGCCGGCGTGGAGCCGAGGGGAAGCCTCGGCTCGGGTGGATGCACTCGGCCTCGGATGGATGCGCAATGATCTGGGTCAGCCGATGGCGCGTTCGCTCGAGCGGGAAGGCGCGGCTCCGTTCTTTGGCAGGCCGAGGGGTAGCCTCGGCGAGACGGCGACCTCCGGGATCGGTTGAAGGCGGAGTCGCTCATCGCGGGACGCGCGGATCCTCGCGTCGGCTCGGCGAGGGGTGGCCTCGGCGGAGCGATATCCTCGTGGTGGAGGAGACGATCGGGCTCGGGGACGTGGGCGCTCGGCTCCGGTTGGAAGGACACTGAGGGGTAGCCTCGGCGTCGCTGGATCCCCTGGACCTGAATAGACGAGGGAGCTCGTCAGGGGGGGGGGGGGTCGGACCTTGGTTCCGACTAATTCCCCTCCGATGCCTAAGTCAGAACGGATCTGTGTAGGAGCTCGGTGGGATCGAGTATGGCTCGCGGAGAGACCGATACCCGAGTCCTCAGGCCGAGCTTTGGAGGAAGAATATTATAGGTGGAAGAAGGAGTAATAGTGATAGTTTACCATACCATCGTTGTAGATCGCAGAGATCCGGCCCTTTCAAATGACACCCGCCCCCTCCTCATATAGACGAATCATGCTCATAATGTGCCATGACGTGACATCATGGCCGCCATTCATGGGGTCGTGCAAATGGGGAATTGTTGACCCCCTCTAATTGCGCCCACTTGATGACGCCATGAAGGTGGAGTCATGGCCATGAGTGATTGCCATAATTGGCGGGCCATAATGGCGGGGGAGTGATGGCCATTAAGTCTGGCCATGAAGTCGAGCCTTGATGGCTAGTTGGCCATTTAAGTCGGACCATCATTGGCAAGTTATGGCCATGAAGATGGTTGCCATGTCTTACGAGCCATGATGGCTAAAATGATGGCCGTTAAGTTGGGCCATCATTTCATGAACTATGAAAGTGGGTAATCTTTTTGGGCCTTCGTATTGGGGGGAGAAGTGCGGCCCGCCCGTAGGATCCTTGGGCCGGGACCCCAAGACCGTAGTAGACTCGGCCCGTTCAGGCCCGGTCAAAATAGCCCGATCAATTGCCCCCATCTTCTGAGCTCTACCATTGTTAAAGTGGAGGTCGGAAGATGTAGTATATAAGGGGGGGAAGATGCTCCTTTTGTAAAATCGGTCCAGCTTGCTGAGCCGACTAGTGACAATAAGTTGTTGCGATTTGTTTGGTGGCGAGGTGAGTTGCCCCTCGGCTTACGGCCGGCGAAGGATATCCGCTTGGTGGCGAGGGGAGTTGCCCCTCGGCTTACGGCCGACGAAGGAGATCTGCTCGGTGGCGACAGGAGTTACCCCTCGGCTTACGGCCGGCGAAGGAGATCCGCTCGGTGGCGAGGTGAGTTGCCCTTCGGCTTACGGCCGGCGAAGGAGTGATCGGCCTGCTGGGGGGTTGCCCCAGCCCTTTGACCGATCTGTTCGTTCGGTTGCGAAGGGAGTTGCCCCTCGGCTTACGGCCGACGAAGGAGATCCGCTCGGTGGCGAGGAGAGTTGCCCCTCGGCTTACGGTTGGTTGACTCGGAAGACGCGCAAGTGCACGCCTTCCGCTCCCAAGCGTAGGAGCGTCAATGCAATATAAAAATAACCGGTGAGTACCGGGTCGGATCACATGGACAATTCGTTCTACGTTCACAAAATTTTTATCGATAAAGAAAATAATAGCGTGCTACAATAATCTCAATTACGATGGGTCGAAGTGTGAAAAACGTGTGAAGAAACTAAAAATTCCTATCTAAATGGGTAGGGTTAGAGAACCAAGGTAGGAGTTAGGATGACTAGGAGAAGAGCATGGGTTGCGGGTTCACTAATGATGGAGTTAATCGAGCCCAAATCACCCACATATAACTCGAATGATTTACCGGCTAAGGAAACTCAATCGGAAATTTTAGCATTTAAGAACACATCAATTTGCAATAAGCATGAATGTATTATCATGACACTAATCAAATTAAGAACATGGATTTTCTCAAATTGCCCTCTCGGGACTTAGCCAATAAAATTGTGCCCTAAATAAACATCCAAGATTAACACTCAAAATGAGCAATAGGCAATTAGGACTAAGATTAACAACCCACATTAAGAATCACAACCCACACCAAATCAACACTACACAATCATAGCAAACAATAGGAAAATTTCATTCAAAATTAACCCAAGTTCAATACAAAGTGAGATGTCAAAATACAAAGAGAAAGAGGAAAAAATTCACCCAAGCCTTCACCCAAATGAGCCCTAGCCTCTTCCAAATTGCCTTCTCCAAGCTTCTCCAAGCTCCACCAAGCTTCCTCAAGCTTCCATGGCCTCCTCCCCCTTCAAAGCTTCTCCAAACCCTAAAAAACAAGAAAACAGCAGCTCCCCTCCAATTTTCGCACTCTGGGCGAAAAATAAGCCCATGCGGGTCGGGTCTCGGGGGCGGGCGCCCGCTGCCCGCCCCCGCAATCACTCAGCGCGCGCGTGTCGCCAACTTCGCAACAGCGGGCCGGCCCGCTCGTTTGTTTGTTTTTTTAAAAAAACTTTTTTTTTAAAATAACCGGTTCGGCCCAGCGGCCCGCTCCAAGAGCGGGCCGCAAAAAAAATGATTTTCTTTTTTTTTAATAACCCCGCACAAACGACGGCTGAGCCCGCTTACACACATCAGATAAGCGCCACGTGGCGCAACGTGGTTGCGCCACGTGGCGCAACGTGGTTGCGCCACGTGGCGCCCCATTGAAATTTTCTTTTCTGGTTTTTACGTCCCCTTTTCTCCTCCAAATAATTCCAAAAAAATACCTAGAAATCTCAGAAAAATCCCAGAAAATTCTGAAAAATCCCCAAGACTCCCAGGAGTACCTGAAAAATATAAGATGAAGAAATTAGTCCATTTGATGTGAAAATTAATTTAACGACTATTAAAAACACAATATTGACCTCCCAAAATTCCATATAAATTAGTCCAATGCTCAAATAATTCTCAAAATTTGTCAATATGATCAAAATAATATCAGGAGCATGTGAAAAATAGTAGGAAGCCAATAAGTACGATAAAACCCGTATTTTGTGCAAAGAATGAGATTAAGCCCTAAAAAGAAATGAAATACAAATATACCCAAAAAGAGCACAATTAAGCTTAATCTTTGGCACAAAATGGGGGTAGTTAGGGGGGGAAAATATGCAATTTATATCCCGAATCACACCCCCCAACTAGCTTTTTGCTAGCCCCTATTAAAATATGCGATAAATTCGGATTAAATGGAAAAACATGCACCAACTCAAGATATCTTCATGGCACACTCAAAATGGTATTTCCAATTGATTTCAAAGCCAATATACCAAATGTATGAAAGTAAATAACAAATGAAACTCTCATCAATCCAATTCAAAGAAAAGTAAGGAAATAAGCCACGTATCACACGTATCGGGATATCACGATGTCAAAATTTCCAATTTTCATGAAAGTGGCCAAAACAAAAGAATATTTCTTCTAAGAGGTGGGAGATGAGATTGCATCACTCATGTGGGTTATTCTTTCATTTTTCTTTCATTTTTCTTTTCTTTTCTTTTTTTTTTGTTTTTGATGTTTATGTTTTGCATTCACGCGATAACGCCATAAATGCAAACACCGACACATTTGCATACACGCGATGACGCTATATATGCAAATGGATGGAATGATCTTCTAAATCTCATCTTTGGCGTCCTCCCCAATGTTTCGTGGGGCACCGGCTACTCGATTCAATTAGAAAGAAACATTCACTTATACTACTATCTTTTTCATTCCAACACAAATTAGCAACTCATCCACCCACTCCTAAGAGGAAAACAAAGCATGCACAATTGGCCAAATCCAATCCAATTAAAAACTACACCATTCATCCCAACACATGAAATCGCTTACACCAAACTTTTCCAAAATTATCTCAAAGAGAGTATCACAACATATAATGTAGTTCATACATGGCATATTAGCATATGAATCCAAAATGGAAAAGAAATGAAACGTGCCAATCAAACATCAAGAAATTGATACCAAAATGATAATCCGAAAAATCGCATGACATTAAGCATATAGGGACAAAACAAAGCTAATGGCGTAGGAACGAGGAAGCCAAAATATGATATGCAATGAATTCATGGAATGAGGCGAGACTTGGAGGAATCCCAAAAAAAATTTAGGCCAAAATCCTACCAAACCTAAAGATTCTAACACTCTCCCCCCAACTTAAAATAAGCATTGTCCTCGATGTTGGGAGAGTACTAGATCTTGGCAAAAGATCCTAAAAAAGAAAAGAAATGCATACGAAAGCAAAATGCAAAAGCAAACTAACTTTTAATTTTATTTATTTACACTACATGGAAAGAACACACCGTGGCAAATGGCGGATCTCGAATGTATAACGGTGGTGGTAGCTGCTCGATCATATCCTTTTGCTCCTCCGCCAGCTGCTTTGGAGCTAGGCCACCACCGGCCTCCTTGGATTCCAGCAATGCAACTCCAAGCATCTCCTTTGGATAATATGGATCACGTGGGAGACGAGCTGCATCAATCCAAGTCATGTCCTCATGCCCTGCAAAAGCATTCCAAAACGGGTCGTCAAAACAAATAAAAGAATGTAAATGCAATGGACGACAATCTGAAGCAAAAATATGTGGGAGTGCAAATTGGGCTTCAGAAATGCAAGGCATGAGATGGTGGAAACTTCCCTGAATTACGGTGCTAGATGTGGCATGATGCACGGCCTCAGGAGGAGGTGTAAGTGGCTGTAGAGAGAAACCTGGAGTAAGAGGGAGCTCGGGCTCAATATATACCATCTCGCAATCCCCGTCGCTATCCTCTTCCTCAACGTCAATATCAACAATCTCTGCAGCACTCCCCACAACTGGTAACTGCTCCTGACAAACCTTCTCGATGACTGGCAAGTGCGCATCCTGAGGCGAGGGAAGTGACATCTGTGACAGGACTGGAGGTAGACATGTCTCGGGCAAATCCAAGCACGCATCATCCTCGCCATCCCAGAAATAGCTCATCTCAGTCGTCCTCCCAAAATACTCAACCGCCTCGACCTGCGAAGCTAACTCTGAAGTGGGCTGTGGCTCAGGCTCAATGGTGTACTCAATCTGCTCTCGGCCATCATGCACATCCGCTTCATCATCAACCTCAAAATGAAAATGCATCGTGTCACCGTCGTGGTCGACACGCACTCCATCATCTATCTCCTCTGACTCATCAAAATGTAATCTGTCAATATCATCTACCTGGCTCTCATGCAACCCATCCTCCTGCTCTGCTCCATATCCCATGGGGTCGCAAGAAAAAGAGCCCAAAGGTGGCTCCTCAAGCTGACACTGGACCTGCAGCTCTGCATCCTGAAGTGGAAACTGGGACTGGCCATCATCCTCATATCCAAGTGACGGCTCTCCAGATGGCACAGTCTGCTCCCACTCTGCAAGGTCCCTCAGGTAACACCAAGAATCCTCTGTCGAATACTCAAAGAACTCCCCACCGCAACTCATCTGCACCAAATCTCGCCCAGATGGCGATAACCCTGTGTAGAAGATCTGCAGCAGATGATCCTCGTGAAAGCTCTGGTGTGGGCACGCAAGCACCAAATCAGTGAACCTCTGCCAAGCCTGATGGTAGGCCTCCCACTCAGCCTGGATAAAGCTCGCTACATGCTCCATGGCCTGCCTCCCATGTACCTGCTCCAAAAAGATAGGCAAAAACACTCGGAGAAATTCAGCCTGAAATGACAACCAAGTAAAATGTGAGTCCAGAGATAATGAATCAAACCAAAGTCTAGCATCATCATGTAAAGAATCGGGAAAGAATCTAAAATATATGCAATCATCATCGATATTCCCACCAAGACATGAATGCATCCAATCTTCAAAATTTTTAATATGTAAGTGAGGATTCTCCCACTCCGTGCCATGAAAATATGGCGGAAGTGGGATATCCTCCAAATCAACGTCCGAAAAATTTGAAGGTGATGCCATGTTTTTGTTTAAAAAAAAATCCAAGAAAATGAAAATAAACAAGCAAAAAGACTCAAAAAGTGGAAAATAAACAAATAAAAAGACACACACTAAGAGATAGAAGCATCACACTAAAAGTTTCGAAATCAATCAAAAATCGCTAATAATAGAAACCGTTGTCCCCGGCAACGGCGCCAATTGGTTGACTCGGAAGACGCGCAAGTGCACGCCTTCCGCTCCCAAGCGTAGGAGCGTCAATGCAATATAAAAATAACCGGTGAGTACCGGGTCGGATCACATGGACAATTCGTTCTACGTTCACAAAATTTTTATCGATAAAGAAAATAATAGCGTGCTACAATAATCTCAATTACGATGGGTCGAAGTGTGAAAAACGTGTGAAGAAACTAAAAATTCCTATCTAAATGGGTAGGGTTAGAGAACCAAGGTAGGAGTTAGGATGACTAGGAGAAGAGCATGGGTTGCGGGTTCACTAATGATGGAGTTAATCGAGCCCAAATCACCCACATATAACTCGAATGATTTACCGGCTAAGGAAACTCAATCGGAAATTTTAGCATTTAAGAACACATCAATTTGCAATAAGCATGAATGTATTATCATGACACTAATCAAATTAAGAACATGGATTTTCTCAAATTGCCCTCTCGGGACTTAGCCAATAAAATTGTGCCCTAAATAAACATCCAAGATTAACACTCAAAATGAGCAATAGGCAATTAGGACTAAGATTAACAACCCACATTAAGAATCACAACCCACACCAAATCAACACTACACAAGCATAGCAAACAATAGGAAAATTTCATTCAAAATTAACCCAAGTTCAATACAAAGTGAGATGTCAAAATACAAAGAGAAAGAGGAAAAAATTCACCCAAGCCTTCACCCAAATGAGCCCTAGCCTCTTCCAAATTGCCTTCTCCAAGCTTCTCCAAGCTCCACCAAGCTTCCTCAAGCTTCCATGGCCTCCTCCCCCTTCAAAGCTTCTCCAAACCCTAAAAAAACAAGAAAACAGCAGCTCCCCTCCAATTTTCGCACTCTGGGCGAAAAATAAGCCCATGCGGGTCGGGTCTCGGGGGCGGGCGCCCGCTGCCCGCCCCCGCAATCACTCAGCGCGCGTGTGTCGCCAACTTCGCAGCAGCGGGCCGGCCCGCTCGTTTGTTTTTTTTAAAAAAAACTTTTTTTTAAATAACCGGTTCGGCCCAGCGGCCCGCTCCAAGAGCGGGCCGCAAAAAAATGATTTTCTTTTTTTTTAATAACCCCGCACAAACGGCGGCTGAGCCCGCTTACACACATCAGATAAGCGCCACGTGGCGCAACGTGGTTGCGCCACGTGGCGCCTCATTGAAATTTTCTTTTCTGGTTTTTACGTCCCCTTTTCTCCTCCAAATAATTCCAAAAAAATACCTAGAAATCTCAGAAAAATCCCAGAAATTTCTGAAAAATCCCCAAGACTCCCAGGAGTACCTGAAAAATATAAGATGAAGAAATTAGTCCATTTGATGTGAAAATTAATTTAACGACTATTAAAAACACAATATTGACCTCCCAAAATTCCATATAAATTAGTCCAATGCTCAAATAATTCTCAAAATTTGTCAATATGATCAAAATAATATCAGGAGCATGTGAAAAATAGTAGGAAGCCAATAAGTACGATAAAAACCGTATTTTGTGCAAAGAATGAGATTAAGCCCTAAAAAGAAATGAAATACAAATATACCCAAAAAGAGCACAATTAAGCTTAATCTTTGGCACAAAATGGGGGTAGTTAGGGGGGGAAAATATGCAATTTATATCCCGAATCAACGGTCGGCGAAGGAGATCCGCTCGGTGGCGAGGGGAGTTGCCCCTCGGCTTACGGCCGGTGAAGGAGTGATCGGCCTGCTGGGGGGTTGCCCCCAGCCCTTTGACCGATCTGTTCGTTCGGTTGTGAAGGGAGTTGCCCCTCGGCTTACGGCCGACGAAGGAGATCCGCTCGGTGGCGAGGGGAGTTGCCCCTCGGCTTACGGCCGGCGAAGGAGTGATCGGCCTGCTGGGGGGTTGCCCCCAGCCCTTTGACCGATCTGTTCGTTCGGTTGCGAAGGGAGTTGCCCCTCGGCTTACGGCCGACGAAGGAAATCCGCTCGGTGGCGAGGGGAGTTGCCCCTCGGCTTACGGCCGGCGAAGGAGATCCGCTCGGTGGCGAGGGGAGTTGCCCATCGGCTTACGGCCGGCGAAGGAGTGATCGGCCTGCTGGGGGGTTGCCCCAGCCCTTTGACCGATCTGTTCGTTCGGTTGTGAAGGGAGTTGCCCCTCGACTTATGGCCGACGTAGGAGTGATCGGCCTGCTGGGGGTTGCCCCCAGCCCTTTGACCGATCCGTTCGTTCGGTTGCGAAGGGAGTTGCCCCTCGACTTATGTCCGACGAGAAGGGTGAAGCCTTTCGAAGATTCCATGGTGGCGCTCTGCCATTGCTTCGTCCAGATCGGTGGATGCAGGAGTTGTTCGGCAAGCGGGGACCCTTCAGCACGGTCGGAGGAGCGATCTGGGTGCTTGAACTTGGACGGGGGTGCTTCAGCCAGACCGGCTTGGCCAGGATGAGGATGACTTTGAGACAATGTGGCTCGGAGGCTTGGAAGGGTGGCCCGACTCGTCTGGCCGGACCGGTCGGCCTCCTTTGGGGTCGGCCTTGGTCTCGGCCTGAACTGGTCGGCCTCGATCGGAGGAGCTGCTTGGTTGCTCGAACTCAGACGGTGGTGCTTCGGCCAGACGGCTCGGCCACGGTCGGAGGAGCGGTCTGGGTGCTCGAACTCGGGCGGTGGTGCTTCGGCCAGATCGGCTCGGCCATGGTCAGAGGAGCGGTCTGGATGCTCGACTGGTTCAACAGCTCCGTCGCGGTGGGGATAACTTTGTAAGCTCGACAAGGTGGCTTGGCGTTGATGTTGAGTATTGGACTCCCCGGATTTGGTTTTGGATGATGAGCAAACATAAATATATCATGAACTAACAATTTGTGAGCGCAGTTATGGAGATCGTCGCCAAATTCACGAGAACATCCAAAGCGACGTCTCAAGACTTCTCAAAGCGCGTGATCGCATGCCTAAAGCTTCGTTGAAGCTTTTGTGCCTTCTTTGAAGTCAAGAATGAAGATTGAAGCTTTGAAGACGGATCGCTAAGGTTTATTTTATAGTCTTTTAGCTTCGATTTATAGAATGTTAAGCCTTGAGTAATTCTTACATTTCTATCTTCATAACGCTCATATCGTAGCTCTAGGATCTTAGTACAAGTTCATTCTAACTTCCTCGAAGCATCGCGCTTCGATTCGGACTTGTTTGTGCATGTTAGTTGGTACAAGAAGATGCACTGACCGACTAGATGGTGATCTAGTCGGTCAGCAACTCTTCTTGGACCGACTAGTTTGCTTCCTTAATTTCCTGTTCAGTACTGTTTACAGTTAGTCGGTCTACGTTGACTCATCGACCGACTAGTTTGTGAACTAGTCGGTCAGTGATGCTTCTTTGACCGACTAGTTGTGACTTACTGTTCATGCTAAATTTCTCCTAAGCTAGTGTTTATCGTTAGTCGGTCTAAGAACGTTTGGTGACCGACTAGTTGACAATCTAGTCGGTCAACTTTTGTTCTTGGACCGACTAAGTCAATGTGTATTCAGACTATTTCACTTTGCCTCTTAGTCAGTCTACGTTCACTGACTGACCGACTAATTGTGAAACTAGTCGGTCAGAATGTCTTCTTGGACCGACTAGTTATCTAGGTCTGAAATCTTCATCTGTTCACTGTTCACCTCTTAGTCGGTTCATGTTGTTTCACCGACCGACTAGTTGATGAACTAGTCGGTCAGTGGTTGTTCTTTGACCGACTAGTCTGCTTCAGATTTAGATCCGTTGGAGTTTTGAAAGCGACGTTTCTCTCTCTCTTTTCTCTTGATCCTTTAAATACCTGAAGGGGTTATTTCATAGGATCCAAGGCTGCTATTTCAGAGCTCTATTGATTCAAAGAGAAGTTCTTTCAACTCTCATCTTCAAGCTCTCCCATTATCAAGAATCTCTCCCTCACTCTCATTCCTCTAGAGAGATTCATTGGTTGTGAGCCTTCCAAGCCAAGGGCTTGATTCTAGGTCATCCATCTCATCCCTAGGCTTCCATTGCTGGTCATCTTCTTGAAGCTAGGGTTTGGTGACTCTTCCTCCATCAAAATCCTCTTTGCCCTAATTTGGTAAGAAATCTCAAGGCATAGGTATTTTGTTGGTAAGCATTTCATTTCAGTTATATTTGAATTGTATACTCTCGGTTGTGAGAGGTTTTGCGTGATCCCGGGTTGTGGGAGTCACGGTCATCGATTGTAGGTCGATTGCGCTTGTGAGGTTTTCGCAAGTGTTCATATTGGAAATCTTGAGTTAGGGTTTCTAACTCAAGTATCCGGAAGGGATCCGGGTGGTTGGGACGTAGGATCACCGGGAACAAGTCGGGGAGACTTGGGTGGATCTGAACCCATTAAACCATTGTGTTTGCGTTTGCATTAATTCTTGATTGTAGTTATTCCGCAACGTTGTTTGTTATTTGCACGATAATTAGGAATAACTCTCCTTATTATTTAAAAGTACTATTCACCCCCCCCTCTAGTACATGTGCAGTAGCTTCCCAGGGCACTACAATTGGTATCAGAGCCAAGTACAAAGCTACACATAGCCAAAGTTGAGAGCTATGACGAACAACGACTACAACGTCTTCAGGAACCGCGATGGAGCTTCTTCAGTTATGGAAGGACTATCCTCCGTCAGGCCTCCACACTTCAACGGTACCAACTACGGGTACTGGAAATGCCGGATGCAAATTTTCCTCCGGAGCGCTTCACTATGGAGAGCCACCATGACGGAGTATGTCGAGCCTTCCGAAGAAGATTTCGCGAAGTGGACTCCCGCGGAGGTCGCCGCGGAAGTAGCCAATGCCAAGGCAATGAATGCCTTGAATTGTGCGTTGGAGCCCGAGGACTTCAACAAGATATGCACATGTAAGAGTGCATATCAAATATGGAACCAACTCCTCATATTGCACGAAGGATCGAGTACGGTAAAAGATTCTAAACTCGTCGTTGCTAATAAAGAATTTGAGTTGTTTCATATGGAGCAGGGCGAAACAATGAAGGAATATCACGCTCGCTTCGTGGATATATCAAACGACTTGGAAGCTCTTGGGAAGGTCTATACCCAAAAGGAGAAAGTCGCGAAGATTATCGACGGTCTTCCATCACATTGGGAAAAGCGTACCTACGCCATCGAGGAAGGTAACGACATGAATAAATATACAGTCACACAACTAATGGGTACATTGTCGTCTTACGAGGTACGCAAGGATAGTAAGATCCGAATGAAGGAAAAGATGAAAGCGTACTTGAAGCAAGATGAGCCAAAGAAAAAGACGATTGCCTTCAAGGCCGCTCCATCTACCGATGATGAAGAATCGGAAGATGATTTGGACATGGAATCCATTGCCCGTATGGCAAGGAAGTTCGATCGATTCCTCCGAGAAGGTATATCTTTGAATAAATCTAAAGTTAGTTCGACTAATGCTTCTACTCTCGTGTGTTATAAATGCAACAAGCCAGGACACATCAAACCGGATTGTCCTCTCTACAAACACAAGGAGAAAGGGAAAGCATCGAAGTACGACAAGTCGAGAAAGTACAAGAAAGGACGTGTTGGCACATTCACCGACTCCGAAGAGGATTCCTCAAGTGGAGAGTCGGATGATGGAAGAGTGGAGAAAGCAAAACTTTGCTTCATGGCTAATGAGGCAAAAGTTCGAAAGTCCTCATTCGATGATAGCGAGGATGAAAGCGAGGATGGTAGCGATGATGGAAGCGGAGAACCTACTATTGATGAAATGAGGTTAGCTAACCAAGAAATTTGGTCTAAATTTACTAAATTAGTAGATAGATATAATAAGACCAAAGATGAACTTGTTAGCCTCCAAACCTCTCCTAAGTCTACCATCACCAACAATGACACCATTGTTGAGACACTCGCCAATGAGAAAGCAAGTTTGCTTACTCATAATGGCTTGTTGAGAAATGAGGTGAAGTCCCTCAAATCTCAGCTTGAGCATGTTCTTGTTGAGGATTCGGATGAACATGTGATAGCCGATTTGACGTCTCAAAACTCAACTTTGAGTATTGAGAATAAGAATCTCAAATCACGTGTTTATGTACTCACATCGCAAGTATCCACTTTGGATGCTTCTTTGCATTCCCTCAAAGAGAAGTATGAGTGCACGTTAGGCCGTATCAATGATTTCAATAAAGGTAAGGGCCATTTGGATAATATCCTAAATGACTTACTTCCGGCCAAACACCACATTGGCTTGGGGTATAAGATGGGAGACTCATCCAAATTGCCTACCACCTTTGTTAGGCCGACATCCGATGCCTCGACGAGTGGGAGCAAACACCCCATTGGTAGTTCTCCTACCAATAGTGCTTCCACTTCGTACACACCCCCGATTGGAAAGAAACCCACTTTGGGTAGACCTCCAAAGAGGGGTCATGCATTTTTGTACTCACATGCTATGCCACGTAGGAACACACATCCTACTCCACCGGTGCATGCTAATATTAATGATGATTTTTATGGTCCGCACCCACGAGCACGTGCTAACACTCATATGAGACACTCACATGCACGTAATCATGCTCATGCACATCCTAATGCATATGTTCAAACATCTCATCCACATGTGCATGCCTACTCTCATAATCATCCTCATGCATACACACCTCATGCTTATCCACGTATGTATGCTACACCACATCATGGATCTCATGCTCATCATAATGCTATTGCTAGAACTCATGCTCCTAGGCCACATGCACCACATAGAAATCAAACTTTTGTGCATGAAACCACTAGGAAGAGGATTCCCAAAATGTACACTATTTGGGGTCCCAAGAACACTAGCGATGATGCTATGAATGTTTATGTGAAATCATATATTAATGATGTTATTTTGAATGATGATTATGTTGGGAAGTCAAGTTCCTCTTGGACTTGGTTTCCTCACCGCCGACCCTCGGTAGGCCCTCGAGGGATTTGGGGCCGTGGTCGTCCGGAAGGCGCTCGGGTGAGTCGACGGGTCTCCGAGCTTGGATTGGGGCTCGGGGGATGAAGCCTCGCGGGCCGTCGAACCGATTGGTTTCTGTTGATCTCCCCCCTGCGAGGCTGCCACTTGAAAAACATTAATAGAATTAATGCTCCTCCCTTGCATTAACATGATCTTCGATTGTATTGAGGTGAGGCTGCACTGGAAAAAGTAAACAAAATATTAATGCTCTTCAATTGCATTAATCGCAAGGCTGCCATTCTCGCGAGGTTGGAAGGGGTCCCAGCGGTGCGTGCTTATTGGTCCTTAGCTTGATCTGGCTCAAAACAGAGGACCAATTTTCGACCTGTTTCGGGTCTTGTTGGATCTTCCAGGTTTTTGACTAACGGAACGAGTCATTGCCCGTATGATCGATGACGTGGGTGTCGACTCGTTCCCACAGACGGTGCCAGATGTTTCAGAGTGTTTTCTCACTACAGAAGCGTTGACCGTGGACTGCCCGGTCAACGTGGTCAAGTGGCCGGTTTGGGTCCCTTGGGTGCGTTGAGCACGTGCAGACGCGACACGAATCGGAGGTGCAGACGACGTGGAGCACGTCAGCTGGGCCGGGTCAGGATCCTCGGCCTCGAGGGGGCTGAGGGGAAGCCTCGGCCCGGTGTGAGATGCTCGGCCTCGAACAGTCGGACGACGAGGGGAAGCCTCGGCGTCTGGGCTTGATGCACGGCTGATGCGGAGCTGAGGGGGAGCCTCGGCTCGGATGGATGCGCTCTGCCTCGGTCGGTTGGACGACGAGGGGTAGCCTCGGTCGTCTCGCTTGATGTGCGGCCGGCGTGGAGCCGAGGGGAAGCCTCGGCTCGGGTGGATGCACTCGGCCTCGGATGGATGCGCAATGATCCGGGTCGGCCGATGGCACGTTCGCTCGAGCGGGAAGGCGCGGCTCCGTTCTTTGGCGGGCCGAGGGGTAGCCTCGGCGAGACGACGACCTCCGGGATCGGTTGAAGGCGGAGTCGCTCATCGCGGGACGCGCGGATCCTCGCGTCGGCTCGGCGAGGGGTGGCCTCGGCGGAGCGATATCCTCGTGGTGGAGGAGACGATCGGGCTCGGGGACGTGGGCGCTCGGCTCCGGTTGGAAGGACACTGAGGGGTAGCCTCGGCGTCACTGGATCCCCTGGACCTGAATAGACGAGGGGGCTCGTTAGGGGGGTCGGACCTTGGTTCCGACCAATTCCCCTCCGATGCCTAAGTCAGAACGGATCTGTGTAGGAGCTCGGTGGGATCGAGTATGGCTCGCGGAGAGACCGATACCCGAGTCCTCAGGCCGAGCTTTGGAGGAAGAATATTATAGGTGGAAGAAGGAGTAATAGTGATAGTTTACCATACCATCGTTGTAGATCGCAGAGATCCGGCCCTTTCAAATGACGCCCGCCCCCTCCTCATATAGACGAATCATGCTCATAATGTGCCATGACGTGACATCATGGCCGCCATTCATGGGGTCGTGCAAATGGGGAAGTGTTGACCTCCTCTAATTGCGCCCACTTGATGACGCCATGATGGTGGAGTCATGGCCATGAGTGATTGCCATAATTGGCGGGCCATAATGGCGGGGGAGTGATGGCCATTAAGTCTGGCCATGAAGTCGAGCCTTGATGGCTAGTTGGCCATTTAAGTCGGACCATCATTGGCAAGTTATGGCCATGAAGATGGTTGCCATGTCTTACGAGCCATGATGGCTAAAATGATGGCCGTTAAGTTGGGCCATCATTTCATCAACTATGAAAGTGGGTAATCTTTTTGGGCCTTCGTATTGGGGGGAGAAGTGCGGCCCGCCCGTAGGATCCTTGGGCTGGGACCCCAAGGCCGTAGTAGACCCGGCCCGTTCAGGCCCGGTCAAAATAGCCCGATCAGGGCATAAAAATGCGTTTGATCTAAATAAAACTAGAGCTAGGATAGCAATTATCATGATCAAGAGAAATTTTTTGATCAAATCTAGAAATACATCTAGATCCGTGCGTGTCCTACGAAGCATTTGGATCGTTGTCTTTCGAAAACTTTTCCGTCACGTTCCGACAGGTGCTTCCGTCGTCGCTGCAAAAATCTTTAGAGCATCGTCGAGCTGATAACGCGTTAAGAGTTGAGAAATCATTGTCTATGGTGGAGACCATAGCTCTTATATTAATTTGACTAGTCATAACACGGTTCATTTAAGATTTTCTCTCGCTAAATCTTTATTTATCAAAAAATTATTTCCATAGACAAAATTTAAAGAATAACAAATTTGCGTAAAAATATTTAGCGGCGTGGGCACCTTCGGCGCGGAACAACAAATTTGGCGTGACCGCGTTCGACGCGGAACAAGAAATTCGGCGTAGAACAACAATTTCGGCGCAGGCGCCTTCAGCGCACAACAACAAAGCAGCGTAAAAAAATTTAGCGGGCGCGTTCGACGTGGACGCCAAACCTTTCGGATCCAATTCTTTTAAAAAGATTATGTTCATGCTTATTCGCATGTTGTATCATGTTCAATATTCGAGTATCTACCGTGAACAACATACATCCACGAAGCACAAAGCACGACAATCAATAGGAATTTCTAATTAATAATGTTTTACTTTTAGAAGAGTTTCATGATTTTTGTTTTAGTTTCTTTTAAGTCCCCTCACCTGCATGGTATCATTTTCTTCGTATTTAACTCCTTCAATGAGAGATCAACACACATGAAAACACATGCAAGCCATGAATGCATTCATCAAGGCCACAAAAGGTTTGAACTTAAACATGCAATTAATTTGGTCAATTTCCCAAACCAGTGCTCAAACTTTCTCTAAACTTATCTCAACCTTTCAATCCCTAAGAACAAATCCTAGCCACTCTTTATCTTGTCTTAGTCAGTCCTACAATTCAAAAAAGTTGTGTTTTAATATATAGATTCAAACGTTAGAAGACGGTGGTGGATACCAAGGTTCAATGCCATTTATAATATAAACTAGTCATAACCCAACCCGTGCCCGTAGGGCACGGTTCATTAAAAAAAAAATTGAGTAGTGCACAAAAATTAAAAAAAAATTAAAATTGAAAAACTTTTGGGTTTTTTTGGTTTTATTTATTTGGAAAAGCACAGTTATCAAATTTGTCCTAGTCATTTTTTTTATTGTGTTTTAATATATAGATTCAAACGTTAGAAGATGATGGTGGATACAGAGGTTCAATGCCATTTATAACATAAATGAGTTTTTCTGCATCTTTTTGGGGTTTTCTCGGGGGTTATGTGTCCCGTGACGTGGATGGACGGGAAAAAAACAAAAAATCCAACGTCCCCCTACGTAACCGCGAAAAAGCTCAACCACGAATCCAACTGTTTATTTCGCCCACGCGCGCGTGGGCCCCGCCATGAGTACTCCCGCCACCAGGTCTCCACGTCACGGCTAACAGTCCGTAGTTATCCCCTTACAAAAACACACGTCAATTGCGTACCCACAAAGGCACCCAACCACAATAACAGATGGTCACAAATATAGGTCACCATCGAAGGTCCAGATTAGACCGAAGCGGCGCCTTCAGTCCAGGTATAAAACGGGTAATTAATTAATCCCTTAATCAAAATCTTATCCCTTCTTTTAGCGATTTTTTTATCATCTCTCTCCCCTTCAATCATTAATAAAAGAAAAAAATGGGAGAAAAATTAATTGTAAAAAATAACCGCCACCACAGTCACCGACAGATATTTCGCTTGTTCTCAATCGTTCGTCGTTTTCTTGAACTGAGGCCTGAGGCGCTCGCTGGCTCGCTGGCTGATGGTTGGTCTAAAGCTGCCGGCGATCGCTAGAGCTCGTCGGCGGATCTTGGAGGAGGCGGCGATGAATCGCTTCACCGAATCGCTCACTGCCAACTACTCCGACTCGATCGTCGAGGTCCTCGACGACCTTGCCGACAGCTTCCTGATCACGGATCCGGCGATCGCCGGCCACCCGATCGTGTTCGCGAGCCGTGGGTTTCTAGCGATGTCGGGGTACTCGAAGGAGGACGTGATTGGGCGGAACGGGCGGATCTTTCAGGGGCCGGCGACGGACCGGCGGTCGGTGATGGAGATCAGGGAGGCGATTATGAGCGAGCGGACACTACAGATCAGCTTGTTGAATTATAGGAAGGATGGATCACATCACTGGATCTTGTTCCATTTGAGTCCGGTTGCTGTTGATGGGAGAGTGATTCACTTCCTCTCCGTTCAGGTGCCGATTGCCAAGAAGAAGAAGAAGAGATCGGGGAGGTCGGGGATGGTGTTTGGGGCGTGTCGGGATGAGGTGAGGGAGGAGTTGGGGTTTCAGTGCGAGATTTCGATGGATTCTTTTGATGATACCGATAAAAGAGGTTAGTTCCTTTAGTTCTTGAGTGGAAAATTTTGATTTATGATCAAATTTTTGGTTTATATGGTTGATATTGAATGAACTGATCGAAACTTCTGGCTTTTGGTTTTGCATTCCATTCTTTTGAAGGATACCGGTAATAGAGAGGTTAGTTCTCTTCCTTCAATAGAACATCATTTCAAGCAGATCATTTACAGTTTCCATGCTGAGCATAAGTTTTATTTTGGGTCCGAGTGTGTGGGCGTGGGTGGGTGGGTGTTCTGTGTTCTAGAATCAATCATACTTGTTAAGTGTTGCATGTGGATGTTGGTTGAGTTCAGTTGGCGTTTGCCATGAATTCAGACAGGCATGTTGTTTTTTGCTAATAAATCCACCCACCCCATAACTCCCATGGGCCCCTCCTCCTTTGACTTGCTGTTGGGAATTGAAGGCCATTAGCCTTCTTGGTTTTCCTTTGGGGTATGCAACCGACAGAGACCAAAGGCTGGCTGTCCTCCAGAGAGCTAGGGCTCTCATTTTCCTGTGAGCAAAAGAAAAAAGAGCAGAGAGCAGCAAGGGGATGCTGCCCTTTCTTTTGCAGAGCTAAAAGAATAGGCTTGGATCTTGAAATTGGAGAAGGAAGCTAGCGCTTTGTTGGAAAGCCAAGAGAGCTTCTTCTCGTGTGAGATCCATGGTGAGTGTTCTTCTTCCTCTAGTTTGAGATCTAGAGTCCCTTAGGTAGCTTTCTAGTTTGGAGCTATATTATCAGGGAGTGGTCTCCATTGGTGTGGGATTAGTCCCTTGAGGAGCTCTACGTGTTGTAGAGGCTTTGTTATCAAGGATTCCCACTTGGTTGAGAGTGTGTGAGCTTGGTGAGAGATCTAGGATTAGGTCTTGTTGCTTGGAGCTATTCTCTCATTGTGGAGGAAGAAGATGATGGGGTCGGTGTATGCCTTGCTTGATCGATAGTGGAACCGGGTGCATTGGATGCTGGATGTAGGTTGTTCGCAACCGAACCAGGGTAAATCTCCGTCTCTTTTGTGTTTGCTCTTACTTTCGTATTATATTCGTGTGCCTACATATATCTGTCGCAAGATCAAGAAGAGGGTTGTTTGTTGGTGACAACTTTCTTTTGTGCCCGTGAGGTGTTTGGTTTTGTGCCTAGGTGACATCTCGGTGGAATTCGGGCTTGGGACCGTTTTGTGGCACAGTGTGTACCTAGCCTAGGTGTTAGGGAGGTGCACGGGGTTCCAACAAGTGGTATCAGAGCTTCCGGTTTGCGAAGAAGTGTAGTGCCTCGATGGCGTCTTGCTCATGTGAGGAGACGGCCGGGTGTGTATACGAAGTAGAGAGGCTTAAAGGCCGGGACAACTATGGTCCGTGGCGACAAAAGATGGTGGCTTTGTTGAAGCACCATGGAGTTTACGGTGCCGTATGTGATACGGGCATGCCATGTAAGGCAACGGTGTATGATAAGCGAATGATGGAGCTTAAAGCCCTCGGTGAGATATTGCAATCCATGGAGGATGAGATCCTTCGGCAGTTTGCCGATGTGGAGGTCGTGAGCGACATATGGAGGATGCTTGAAGCTCGGTACTCGACCAAGACACCAATTGGACGAAGGTTGCATTTGTGGCAACGCTTCTATTCTCACAGGATGAAAATGGGAACCTCGTTGTGGAACCATGTTGGTGAGATGGACCGTATAGTAATGGACCTACGGGAATTGGGGAGTGTGATAGCGGACGAGCAACATGCTATGGCACTACTGTGTTCTCTTGCTCCGGTGTATTCCAAGTTTGTAGGCTCGATGTTGAATTGCCGAGACTCACTCACGTTGGATGAGGTGAAGTTTGCATTGAATACGGAGGATCTTCAAAGTTTGGTGTTATGTGACACCGATGGTTGTGAGGTACCCAATGTCATCCGGGGTCGCCAAGAGGGAGGACCCACTCCAAGATCCAAGACGGGCCGTTCCAAGAGTTGGAATCGGCGGGCAGCGGCAGCGGTCCAAGTCAAGGGGCCGCGGTGACAACAAATGTTTTCTATGTAAGGAAAGCGGGCATTGGAAGAGGGATTGTCCGATGTTGAAAGCGAGGACGTCGATTGGCATTGTGGAAGATGTTGCTCAGAGTTCGACTCATGTTGGAGCACGAGACATGATGTTTTCTGACGAGGATGATTGCTCGGTGTTTGCGGCATACTCCGTGGGAGAAGCGCAATGTTCGTGGCTATTGGACTCGGGGTGTTCATTCCATATGACTCCGGATCGGAGTGCGTTCGACTCATACATTCCATGCATTGGAGAGAGGATTCTCGTGTGGAATGGTATGGAGTGCGAGCAGGTTGGGAGTGGCACAGTCAGAGTTAGGATGCACGATGGCATCGTCCGTGTGTTTGATGGCGTCAGACATGTTCCTGATCTTCACAGTGGCCTGATATCGATAGGAGCTTTGACCGGGATGGGCTACAGGGCAGTGATCGAGGAGGATCGACTGCGTATTTCCCGAGGATGCCTAGTTGTCATGAGGGGGAAAAAGCGTGGCAACTTGTATGCGCTCGAGGGGCACACAGTATTTGACGGGACTGGCAGATCACAGAAGTCCGAGAGTAGAGATCCAGCGAGACTGTGGCATCTCAGATTGGGGCATGCTGATGAGCAGAGCCTTGACATTCTTCAGAGGAGGAGTGTGTTCGGAGGTGATCGTGGGCTTGAGTCTTGCAGTGACTGTGGTGCAGAGCGGCCGAGGCAAGTGCAGTTTGGGACAGCTGTCAGACACAGTAGGGAGCCCCTAGAGTGCGTCTACGTCGGCGTATGGGGTCCATGTCCAGTTCCTTCCCTGGAAGGCGCGAGATACTTCGCGGCCTTCATAGATGACTTCTCGAGGAGAGTCATGATTACTCTCATGAGATCTCGGGAGGAGATCCATGAGAAGGTGCGGCTATGGAGGAGCATAGTCGAGAGGCGGATGGGTAGACCCGTAGGAGAGATCCGTACCAACGATGTAGAGATACATGATGTTTGTAAGTCAGAGGGGATCACGTGCCGATACACCATTCCTGATGGAGACCCTCACGATGGCGTAGCAGACAGCATGATCAGGATGTTGGTAGAGAAGACACGGGGGCTATTGAGACCATCTGGCCTTCCTAGGGAATTATGGGCAGAGACCCTTGCTACTGCGGCATACCTCATCAACCGAACACCGTCACTAGCCGCAGGTAGTTCTATTCCCGAGGAGTTATGGACGGGTAGAGTTGTTGACTTCTCGCACTTGCGTACGTTTGGATGTCCTGTGTGGCCACACGAGAGGGACGATGTCGAGATAGGACAATGTGCACATGATTATGTCCTAGTCGGGTACGCTGGTGGAGGTGCGAGAGGGTACAAGTTATGGTGTCCTAGTACCCATGAGGTGATTGTCAGACGACACGTCATGATTGACGAGTCTGCAATGCTTAGGGCGGAGCAGACTCTTGACGGTGTGCAGAGAACAGAGGACAGCCCGGTCCATAGAGAGGATGAGGTGATTCAGATTCAGACTCAGGCAGATGATCAGACACGTGTGCAGACGGACAGGGTACAGAGTTCATCCGATGTGGTCAGTGTCAGTGATCAGCAGGTATCTCACGATGTAGCTCCAGATTCAGTTCAGTTGGAGGTGCAGAGGACAGCGGTCTACGAGGAGGCGTTGCAGTCGGTCGTCGTATCGATGCAGTCAGTTGCAGTGTGTGAGGAGACAGAGGTCTCTCACAGTTCCAGCGTGCATGTTGTGGGTGCTCTTGAGGAGACCCAGCATGCTGAGGTGTGCAGCTTTAGCTTCGAGGTAGAGCCGTCGATCTACGGAGGAGTAGTGCAGTTGGTTTCCGCACCGATGCCAGAGGTTGCAGTTGGTGAGGAGACGGAGGTCTCTCACGTTTCTAGCACGCATGAGTTGGTTGCTTTTGAGGAGGACCAGCGTGTTGAGGTGTGCAGCTTCAGCTTCAGGGTAGAGAGGTCTTCTGAGAAGCTTGACATCAGGGTAGAGCATTCACTGTGCATGGTAGAGCAGTCTTCACAGCATGGGCACAGGCGATATGGCTCTCGTTTGGCTAGGGATACTTTATCAGGCGCATCTTCTGATACTTCAGAGGCCAGACCGGTAGAGATGCAGAGGAGCAGGGAATCTGATAGCATGGTAGAGCGTGGAGACCCCCACGGCAGTGTGGAGACTGCGATGGTGGTCCCAGGTGGAGTTGCCACTAGGGACATGGAGCTGAGAGTTATGATGCCACGTATCGAGTGCGTTCTCGCTCGATATAGGGAGGAGGCAGAGCCAAGTGGAGCTTCTTCTGTGTGCGCTCATCTCTCACCTTCGGCGAGTTCATCACAGGGCATGGCAGGTGAGGACGATCTTCAAAGGCTAGATGTTGGTGCGGCGGACAGTTTGGCACTTGTATGTGCGCATTCGTGTCTTGAGTCGTCGGCACAGTCAGTTAAGGCGCGGAGCCGATGGACGGCGAGTCTTGATGACATGCATCAGCAGACCGAGCCGATAAGGATGGCGTATCGATGTGACCCAGCTGGGGTCAGTCTGCAGAGCAGTGGAGATGACGGCGTGTTTCTCATAGATGATGGCCATGGCGAGCATGAGTTGCTCGCGGACCCGTGGGGTGATGATAGGGATGTTCATGGATCGACAGAGGGCTCATTGGACACTGGCACGGTGTCATTTGATTCGTTCATGGAGTCCGAGCTCGCAGGGTTATCCTCAGAGACAGATGACTTCATCGCAGACATGGCGATGGATGAGGCGGAGATGCGTGAGGCTAGGCTCAGACGGCTTCTGAGCTTGGCATGTCTCTCGGAGGATTGAGGCGCCAGAGGGCGCGATTTTCGATGCACATGATGGAGGTTCACATGTCCGATGGTCAAGGCAAGGTGAGGTCATACACGACAGGTACAGATTGGTGCTGGAGCTGTGTGCTGCAGTGTGTGTGGATTTATCAGCAGGGTAGAGTGTTGTTTTTTGCTAATAAATCCACCCACCCCATAACTCCCATGGGCCCCTCCTCCTTTGACTTGCTGTTGGGAATTGAAGGCCATTAGCCTTCTTGGTTTTCCTTTGGGGTATGCAACCGACAGAGACCAAAGGCTGGCTGTCCTCTTCCAGAGAGCTAGGGCTCTCATTTTCCTGTGAGCAAAAGAAAAAAGAGCAGCGAGCAGCAATGGGATGCTGCCCTTTCTTTTGCAGAGCTAAAAGAAGAGGCTTGGATCTTGAAATTGGAGAAGGAAGCTAGCGCTTTGTTGGAAAGCCAAGAGAGCTTCTTCTCGTGTGAGATCCATGGTGAGTGTTCTTCTTCCTCTAGTTTGAGATCTAGAGTCCCTTAGGTAGCTTTCTAGTTTGGAGCTATATTATCAGGGAGTGGTCTCCATTGGTGTGGGATTAGTCCCTTGAGGAGCTCTACGTGTTGTAGAGGCTTTGTTATCAAGGATTCCCACTTGGTTGAGAGTGTGTGAGCTTGGTGAGAGATCTAGGATTAGGTCTTGTTGCTTGGAGCTATTCTCTCATTGTGGAGGAAGAAGATGATGGGGTCGGTGTATGCCTTGCTTGATCGATAGTGGAACCGGGTGCATTGGATGCTGGATGTAGGTTGTTCGCAACCGAACCAGGGTAAATCTCCGTCTCTTTTGTGTTTGCTCTTACTTTCGTATTATATTCGTGTGCCTACATATATCTGTCGCAAGATCAAGAAGAGGGTTGTTTGTTGGTGACAACTTTCTTTTGTGCCCGTGAGGTGTTTGGTTTTGTGCCTAGGTGACATCTCGGTGGAATTCGGGCTTGGGACCGTTTTGTGGCACAGTGTGTACCTAGCCTAGGTGTTAGGGAGGTGCACGGGGTTCCAACAAGGCAGTCTAATTCTTTACAAAGAACAATCGTGTGGTTTAATAATTTGATTTTGGCTTGAAGTTTTTTAGCGGAATGTGTTCAGATTGGGAAATAGAAGTTTAAATATTGTTCTTGATGGACTATGTTGTGGGATATCATCCCAAATTTTATTAGATGGTCCATTTTATGCCAGTAATTGTTGTGGTGATTTAGAGTTGTGTGATTGTAGCTTTGACTCTTTTTTTGTGTGGCCGAAATGCATATCAGTGATTATGGTTTCCTCCTAATTCAAAATCAACGGTTGCTTGGTTTCAATTAATTTAACTTTCTTATTCTGTAGTATTGGCTGCTATATTGAATTGTCGGGTAGGATATGATATGAATGAAGAGTCTGAATAAGTAGGTTGAGGGTCACCTGAAACATACCGAGACGTGGACAAGCTCAAGACAATACCGAGATCCGGCTCTGGTCCTATTGTGGTGCAAGCATGGATTAGATGATGTTAGGATATCCTAGACTAGACTGTTAGTAATGTTAGTGTGTATCCTAGACTGTTAGGAATGTTGCTAATTATGAGTAGTTGGAGGTAGTCTTGGTATTTCAGCTCGGAGGGCTGGATGGTTTTGGGACAGCTTATTGCAGGATATATATGTCGAGAGCTCTAGGTGGAGCCTATTGGGAAGGGCTCAGCACTGAGCATGAGATGGGCCATCTACCTGATGGGCCCATATCAAACTGTGGATCTTGGGTCAATTCTCAGACAAGTTTCAAGCCGTTAGCGCTAATTGGATCCTAGATTCTCTAATGGGGCGAGGCATGTCGTGTTTATACACAAATGGTATTTACTTGGTTTAGGTCCTGCTCAGACTATTTCCCTCTGATCTTTTGTTGTAACCATTAGCCTCTAAGAGAAGTTTGTTTCCTGATTCTCGATTTTTTTTGGGCTGATAGTGATATGGTTTTCAGTAATAGTAGTAGTAATGGTAAGTTTGATTGAGAGGTTGTGCACTCTATTACCATTTGGTTGCATTTTTTGTTAATATTTAATGTCTGCTTGATGTTTTCTGTAGAGTTAAAATATACTTTTCTATTCTAAAATATAGATGCTTCTTAGTGTGCCTTTCAGGATTGGATCCATGGTCTCCTCTGATCTTGTCTTCTCTTTAACACTTAACCACGCACTGCTTGGTCTTGATACTCTTCTTTATCAAAGTGGTCACAATATCTAGGAATTTTTGATGCCTTTGATCTTTTAATGTGATAGGAAAAGGGGCTTGACCAATTGTGGATTTTCATTTATTTATCTAAGTGGGCAGTCCTTGATTGAATTTTATTCTCCTCCATCGTTGAATTTAGTAAGGTCAGATTTTTCCTATTTGACTGCAAAACAAGCACACTTTTGGAATGATATTGGTCTGTTGGCTTTTTGTCAAGGAAATGTTGTTTCTTTAATGTGGATGTTTGGTTAGTCATATATATGGATTTTGGACTTGCTGATACAAAAATTTCCATGAAATTTGATGTTTTCTCCGTAATCCATACAAATCAGGTATCCGGAATACCAAAAAGGTTCCTAGAAACCCATGTTTTTGAAATACGATAAAGTTACGAATAGTCAGAAATCATTTTCGGGACTGCATATTTTTAAACCCCAAATTTAATGCACCTAAAAGAACAGCCAACTTGCATGCATCTGGGTATGCTTGTTAATTCTTTATGCATGATTGTTGCTTCTTGTAGGGTTGGAGGCTGAAGAGTTACGTGAGGCCAGTGATCTTGAAAAGCAGAAAGCAACTAGTGCAGCCCAGAACATCTTGTCCATACTGAAGTATTATAGGAAACACACAGATAAAGTGCTTTCTGGGAAGAGATGCAGTTTAACTAGCGTTGCTCCTCTAAGTTCAGCCCTAAATATATCTCTGGGTAGAATCAAACAAAGCTTTGTATTGTGAGTTTTACAATTTCCAGTTTGTATTAAGATAGAGATACCTATTATGCTTGTAAGAAAAATACTTAAGATTACTTTTGCAGTGTTTATATTGGATGCATTGTTATCTTGCAGGACTGATGCCCATTTAACCGACATGCCCATTGTTTATGCCAGTGATGCATTTTTGAGCTTAACAGGTGCTTTTCTAAATGCCATTCCATTATATATACGTCGCGTGCTATCAGTACATGACATTTCCTATGCTGGTAGCACATATCTGTAGGGTTATTAATGTTTCTAATTTTTGATTATTTGGGAGTGATTTACACATAAAATTCCAACACAACAAAAATCAAGGCGGTTGGATCGTTATAAAAGTTCAATTATTGAGAAACAGTTGAATTTGTAACAATTTTGTCGAGACTTAAATATGTTTGTGTTCACTTAATTTTCGGTGTGTTGCAATATTTGTATGTGTAAGATCACTTTTAAATTATTAAAAAATAAAAAAATTATTAACCATACAAATTTGTGTTGAAGTGTAAGAGATTTTCTATATTGATATCAAATATCCATTATTCTCATACACACACACACACACACATACATATAGGGAAAATCAGCTGTCCATGAGCACAAAAAAAATCTATTTTCCCATATTTTTTTGAATTTTTTATAGGATTGTTGTATCTCCCATGGATGATTAACGCATCAAAAATTAAGTGAATCCAATGCTATTTGATTCACAATCTAACCCTTACAAATTTAACGGTCTTAGAGTTTAAGAAAAATAGAGCTTTTGTAACAGGTGGATCGAGGGTCAAATGCCGATAGAGTTCATCTATATTTGGGGTTTTAGGGTTTTAGAATGTGTACGTTAACCCTATAATTTTTTTCAAAAAAAATAGGGAATATGTGTTTTTTGTGCACGTACATACTAACTTAGTTGTGCACGTGCAAAGCTACAACATCCCCACCCACACATATATATAGATTATGCTTCATTCAGATGGACCAAACATGCGGAACCGTCTAAATTAATTTTAAAATTAGGTTAATTAAAATGATAAATCTATTTGGCTGTGATCTAACTTGTTTAAACTACCTACAAATAAAATTTTAAATAATTTGAATATGACTTATCCATGCATTAAGTGGTTGCAAATTAATCGATTTTATGATTATTCTGAAACGTTAATTTTGCAACCACTTGATATAGATAAAACATGTTCAAATCATTTAAAGTTTTATTTATAGATAATTTATATATGTATAATAATATCCAATGGAAAACGAATTTTCATTTCGATTGCCTAATTTTAAATTAACTTGGATGGATCTGTATATTTTGTCCATCCGAATGGATCCTAATCAACATATATATATGTGTGTGTGTGTGTGTAAATGGCTATGTGCTGTCAGCACAAGAAACTTACTATGCTAATGGCATAAAAAGTTATTAACCCATTTTTTTTTCAAATTTTTTATTTAGGATTGTTATACCATTTTAAAACATCAAAACTCCAAATGTGCCTGAACTTTAGTTTGATCCTCGATCCACTCGTTAAAGTTCTATTCTTCTGAAACCGTTGATTTTGCAACAATCGGATCGAGAGTCAATAATAAATATTATTGGATTCACTTTAACTTTGATATGGTGATCATCCAGGATGTGTGCGTAAAAAAATTCAAAAAAGTTAAATAGAAATGGTGTATATGTGCATTAGCGCGGAAATTTTTCCGCACTTACGGTACATATATATTATTCTGATATATGATATATGTAGAATTTCTTTGTTAACCCATCACCACCTTCTAAATGCACATGGAATTTGAGAGCTACATTATGATTGTGCAAGTATTGGATATTATATTTCACATTGGATGGGTTGGCTTGGATGTATACACTCTTGTTAGAGTAACGACAACTTTCATGTAAAATCAAATTATAATTTCATTTTGGTGTTAGTGGTAGTAGTAGCTCATTAGTGCTGCTAGATAGAGTTGCATAGGGTGCATGTTTTGAAGTCATCTGATAGCCAACAGTAATTATGGCTCACCCGTTTCATGATAATGATTCCTTTTTCACTTGTAATGGCGATCCTCTTTGTTTAACTTGCGACTTAATCTGAACTCTAACCCCTGTATTGAACTCCTACCCCTGTACTGGACTCCTTGTCCAACATCAAGGTATGTACCATTTCCGTTGCATTCACCTTTGAGGACATCTGCTGGATCTTATGTAACTCTCTCCACAGCTGTGCATCAAACCACTGCTGAGCCTTAGTCTGGCCCTTGCAGAGTGAAGTGGGCTGAAACTGCATCTCTTTGTGTTGTGCCAACAATTATGCTTAAGTGTGAAAATGAAGTTAGAACAAAGTGTGAATTAGGTGGAGACCAATGAGAGTGTGTAACAAAGAGGTGTGATATTTGCAGCTTATGATGATATATGAATATCGGCATATATTTTTGCATCATGGGGACTTCCATCACTTCTCCTTGTTTGAAATTACCTCATGATAATTATGCATAGCCAAATTTTCTTTTAAAGTAAAGTTGATGTGATTTGTTGAGGCAGTATGCATGCGGAGTCTAGCCTGGGCTTGCCCATATGAGCAGGAAGTTTTCACAAACTAGCCCAATAGAATGTACATTGATATCATAAACACGAAAAAGTTAGTATGTGGACTCAGCTTAATGTAGAGGATGTTTAATGCGGTTCAAACACGAGCACAGTTGACAGGACAAAACTGGCTTAAATTATCGAAGATCATACGATTGGCAAGTTTGTGAAAATAGCCAATGCCATAATGAATGTGCGTAAATTCTCAAATAAGAACAAGAAAAAAAAATTCTCATTGACCTGAACATATTGTAGATGTTGCTTGATGAGGTTCAAATACTGGTGTAACTCCTTGAGTTTTCATTTTCGAGCAGGCATTTATGTTAAATATGATGAATAATGCACATAAGTAATCATGTACAACCTTTGCTATTCTGAAATTTATTCCAGGTTCCCAACTAGTTCCCGCATAACTAACCGATTATCAATTCATTGGTAAAACTATAGAAGAGTTAACAATTGCTTGAAATTTTGAATGCTGATGACTTCATTATGCTATGGTCATTCTATTCTTTCTATTACTATTGTTGTATATACTCTTGTACTTATTCGCTGCAGTTTTCCTTCTGCACGTTTCCTATTTTCATTGACTGAGAAATTTCAATCATCTGTGCATTGATCGAGCAATAGAACAAGTTGCAGATATGCCTCTTTTTCAATCTAAGAAATTGATTAGTTAATATGGAAAAATACATAGATTTAACAATAAGTTTGTTGCTATGATGTCAAGGGTTTCTCAAAAGGCATACCTGATATATTTCAATACTGGATATCTGGTGTCTTCGTATACATTTATCTATTGTTGTACACATTATGTATAAATCGGATATTAGAGAAGGAAATTTATCTAATATTTGTTTAAATGAGTATGGAAATTACATTACATCATATATGCATGATTATAAATGAATGTGTGCATGGCCAATGGACTGGTTGACAATTTGGCAGTGGTCATTTGAGCCATAGGAGATGGATTCTTGCTTTCGAAGCTAAGCCGAGAGTTGAACCAGAGGAATGCGTTTGATGGGAATGGCTCACCTTTTTGAGCCTATGATGGAGTCAGTATATGGTATGAGTTTCTTTTTGCATTTTTGCCTGGTAACTTGCCAATTATGGACCCTTCAAACTCTGGATTCCTTACTTGTCTTTAGAACTGTTCTGTACATACACCCTTTGCCCAAGCTGGGCCGATAGAAATTGACCAAATCAGAAATTTATTATTTAAGACAAGTCCGTACATGATGCCAGTTGAATGTGCAGGCTTTCTTTGGGTCAGGCTCAAGTTAACGATGATGCTCTTGAACTGTGCTTCATCACCAATAGTTGAAGAATCACCTTGTCTTTTCCAGATTCATATCATAATTCATTTAACTAATTCTATGATGGTGATTGAAAGTAGGGTGGACTACCGGTTATTCTTTTTCCTAATATCTTGAACCTACATATAGATAATGAAGATTCAAGAAATCCTCTTTCTTAGTTGATGACTTGATTGAACTATATTCTCGAGCTTGAAACCAGATCCAGTGCTACTAGCCTGAGGTATCTCAAATATATTCAAAATTAGGCATATCTGAAACAGCGCTTTATCAACATCTTATAGATATAGGTGGTGTATATTCTCATTATGCATTTAGCATGTCAGGTTGTAAGAGCACTCATATTACACATACATTTGCAATGATTTAAAATTCTGTTTGGAAAATTCATACATCATCCTTTCTTTAATGGGGAGTTCTGATACTTTCTTTCGGAACATGTAATCATGTCTTGAGGCTTAGAAAGTAATTCCACTTGGTTTCTTAATTTTTCATGGAGAAAATTTGACATTCAAGCATGTCAAATTGTTCCTCAACTAGGAAGGGTCATCTGAAAGGTTGCATGCATTGGATGGTGTAATACTACTTTTGCTTTAGCTTGGTGCTTAGGTCATTATTCATTTGGATTTGCCTAGAGAGTGGGTAGATCAAGTAACTACAAGGGTTGCGCCTTAATTTGATAGAAGAAATTGGTAAAATGACCAAGTATTTGGAGTATGCTACTATCGCGTGAGTTGAAACATATTGGTTCATTTTAGATAATGGAATAGTTTTGGAAGAGAATTTTGTGGACAAATTTAGATGATAAAACGTTCTTGTTTAATTTTCAAGTGTACTACGTCTACATATCTACAAACATTAATTGGAATAGAAGTAAACTTAAAGTTCTGAATGGTTGGAGGTAATAGTTAACTTTGAAATTGTTGACATCATGTTAAACTCATGTGAATATTCATGACTGAGTTTCCCCTTATTATACGCCAAAGTGTATGTGAAACATTATTATGATCATTGATGGCGAGCTCCTTGCAGATGAATAATATTAGAACTAAATATAACTCTATCTAGCACATCATATTAACTGTTGAAGAATATACAGAATTTCCATTGCCACATTCTTGATGCTTCACAAACATGGTTATGCCACTATAAAAGGCTGTAGCTTTACAATTTTTTTAAAAATAAAAAAAATTATTTGAACCAGCATTGTTGAATGCCTTGGAATGTAACTGGTAGTCCCTGTCTGGCAGATAAAAGGGTAGGAGTTAGGCATCTCAGTTTTTGGGAGGACGGACATAGATGTTTATGGGTTAAATATGTGATAAAGAGAGCTTTTAACTAATACAAATGGTGAAGTTGTAGGCACATTTCTTTCCTGTTTTTTTTTTTTTTTTTTTTTTTTTTGGGGGGGGGTTTGGGGGGGGGGGGGGTTGGGGGGGGGGGTGTGTGTGTCTATTTTATTTTTGTTCTCAAAATGGCAAATCCATCCTTGTCGTTATGAGCTAAGTTGCATGTTGTTTTGGAGAGTTATGAGTGAGTTTGTTAGCCTCTAATACTGTTGTAACTTGCATATCTGGAGGGGCCGTCAAGGTTTAGTATGCAGATTCTTTGAAAAGGTGAAAGTGATCTGTTGGCATGTAGAAGCATCCAAGTAAAGAAGGAAATTAAGAGATACCGAGAGAATGAAAGCAATGTGTGGAAATTAAAAACGATATATTTTACGCATATTGCAATTTAGGCGATATTCTTTCTAAGGACTCCAGAATAGGTTCGAACTTGGAGGAATAAGAATTGAAGTATACCCATGTCTCTTAAGGTACAGTGAAAGACATGCACATTTAGAGGACGAGGCAAGGGCTCTGGTGACTATTTCTTTCGGTTACATGCTGAGTATAATTTAACCACCGTTCCTGTGTGCCTAACTAAGAATTATGGACAATCTTGTGTTGCCTACAAGAAAGAGGAACATAGTGTATCTACCTTTCCTCTTTGTGCCAAAAACTATCGAACTGAATCATAGTGGAACTATAAGTTGGTACAAATCCATGGCAAATAGGCATCATAATAAAAGTTCGATTTTCCACCGCACTCATATGTCACAAGACATGATGTCAGGTTCTCATTATAGTGGTAACAATGGGAACAGCTTCAACGTGACAATGAAAAATATAAGAAAATGGTGGTGAAAATGACAATTCGTCATAAAGCTTGAAAAGGGAAAGGTAGTTATTCGTTTGGCAGGTTATATTGTTCGAGATGGTGTGATGAGGTTGGCAGTTAGTTGTTTATAGCAGGTCGGATGTTAATTTCGATTTCACCTAGTTGGCACACTCTATAATTAAAACGTCTCCAATACAAAAAAAACTATAGGTTTATAATTCTGATGTCAAAAAATAAATGAGGCTCA